>ML414701.1:0-30004 GCA_005239525.1 Nicotiana knightiana
CCCCCAGCCTCTACCCTCCCCCCCGGCAAAATAATTTTGTTTAAAATATTTTCAGTGCTGGTTTTTTCATTTTTCGGTTTACAGGATCAAAATTTTACATTCTAAAGTTATGAGTTCAAAGTTTATGTGTTTGGAAGTTTGTGGGTTTGAAATTATATAATTTACGGGTTCAAAAGTTTGCGGGTTCAAAAATTTAACGGTTCAGAAGTTTATCAAATTAATAGGTTAGAAAGGTTGTTGGTTCGAAAGTTTATGACTTCATGTTTATTGTATCTAAATTATTTATGAATACTCTTGAGAAGTTATTTTCCTTAATTTGCGTACCAAACACCGAAAAATGAGCAAGATTACTACTTTTTTCCTAGAAAACATTTTCTTAAAAAATATTTTTCGTTATACCAAACACACCCTTAACTAATCCAGATTTTAATCGGATAAGTTCTCTAAGAGGATAAAACACACCGGTATATATATATATATATATATCACAATTATCGCACCACAGTACTTGTTAATGCTATTTCAACTTTGTTTTACTCATGTGGTTTTGGTCCTTTAGGAGTATGCAGACGTCCACATATTCACCTTCCGCGTTTCTCCTCATCTCCCACTACCACTGACTAATAAGAAGAAGATTCAATTTCATGGGTCACGTATTTTTATAAACTATACAGCCAAACAAGCATGCAAATTAAGTTAAACATGTATAAGGCACATAATTCTCGAGTCCCAAACTATTAGAATGGGCCTTGTTTAGTAAATGTTACATGTGGCACCTTATTTGGTCGCCTATTTTTAACTTATATTCGTTTTATTTTTTTTATTTGTATTCGTATCTATTTTTTGTTAAAAACATTATAAAAGACGATTTTGTCCTTCTTTAATAAAAGATTATTGACAAAGTTGTAGATTGCAGGATAAAATTTCAGCATGTTTTGGTATGAAATTTTAGCAAATGAACTAAATAACTTCAGGATGCATTAAAAAAAACTCATTTGAAAATTACATACTGCAAGACAAAACTTAAACATGTTTAGTCTGAAGTTTTAGCAAATGAACTAAAAAATTTCAGCTTGTTTAGACTGAAGTGTTAAGCATAAATTTTAATTGCATACCAGGATCTTGAACATGAAAATATTACCTATAATCATTATAGAAAACATACTTGAATCGTAAGTCATTATCACAAAGCGAAAGCGTTAATCGGTAAATTGGTTTCTCGCCCCTTGCCCTAACTTTACGTCACCGTCGCCTTTAGTGATGGAAGAAAGAAATAACATACGGTAACCCTAATGGATGGAGAGAGGACCAATTTATAGAGGTTCTCACTTAATCCGGTACGTCCATCAAGTAACCGATCGGACGGATGAGATTTGATCATTAATTAAATATTAATTATGGGCCTTAAACCTATTGGGCCACATACACGTAGGAAAAATAACTTACATTCTCCCACTTGGCCCAATAATCACATAATATTAATATTTAATAATATAAACATTAGTTGCGCATAAACAAATCTCTTCTATATCGTCCATCATAAATACCATAATATGATAAACTACTAAATGTGAGTTATGGCGGTTATATATAATTTGTCTACATACTCCCTTGCATATACTACAACATTAGCAACTCACCGTAACATGCCCATAAACTATAAAATATTATGGTCCACAATAATGTTCCATTGAGACTTATCCTGTAATATCTCAAAACAATAATGCGTACACCATTATGAGAAACAGGAAATCATTAATATATATCAGAAACACATAAATGAGCTCAGAGTGTCAAAACATCATAAATACATCAGTCATAAATACAACCAAGACCCATTTTATGTACATGTTCTTTAAATATCTTTGCCTGTAAACATTTCGTTAACGGATCTGCAATAATGAGATCGATTCTAATATGCTCAAGTGACACTCTTTGTTTCTGAACTTCCTCCTTGACGGTAAAATACTTTAATTCCATATGCTTGGCACCTTTGGAGTACTTATCATTTTTGGAGAAGAATACTGCTGCAGAATTATCACAATAATTTTCAGCGGCTTGGTAATGGTGTCGACAACCCAAAGTCCTGAAATAAAGTTTCGTAGCCATAATGCATGAATTGTGGCTTCAAAACATGCCACAAATTCTTCTTCCATAATGGATGTAGCAATGACAGACTGTTTGGCACTCTTCCACGATATTGCTCCTTCAGCTAATTGGAACAAATAACCAAACGTGGATTTTCTAGCGTCAATACATCCAGCGAAATCTGAATCTGAGTATCCAACAACTTCCAAATGCTTGAATCTCCTATACATGAGCATGTGATCCTTCGTCCCTTTCAGGTACCTCAAAACTTTCTTTGCAGCTTTCCAGTGATCAATTTCTGGGTTACTCTGGAATCTTCCTAGAATTCCGACCGCGAAACTAATATCCGGTCTTGTGCAAGTCTGAGCATACATCAGATTGCCAACAATTGAATAGTAAGAAATTGATTCCATTTCTTTTCATTCTACATCATTCTTAGGGCATTGCATGAGACTAAATTTGTCCCTTTTTGACTTGGAACAATTCCTGCTGAACAATTATCCATGTTAAATCTCTCTAGAACTTTTTCGATATAGCCTTTCTGAGACAATCCCAATAATCCTTGTGATCTATCACAGAATATTTCTATTCCTATCACATAGGATGCCTCACCTATATCTTTCATTTCAAAATTCTTAGAGAGACTTCTTAATCAATATACCTAAATCGTTAGCTGCAAGTAGGATATCATCAATATATAGGACTAAAAATATAAACTTGCTCCCACTGATCTTTTGGTATATGCACCGATCAACGGTATTTTCCACAAATCCAAAAGATGTTATGGTATTATTAAACTTTATATACCATTGTCACGAGTCTTGTTTTATTCCATATATTGTCTTCTTCAGTTTACACACTATTTGACATTTTTCTTTAGTTTCGAAACCCTCCGGTTGGTCTATATAAACTTCTTCCTCGAGATCTCCATTAAGAAAGACAGTTTTCACATCCATTTGGTGTAACTCTAAATCATAATGAGCCACCAAATCCATAATAATTCTTAATGAGTCTTTCTTTGAGACCGGTCAAAAGGTCTTTTTATAATCAATGCCTCCTTTATGAGTATAACCCTTGGCAACAAGTCTGACTTTGTATCGTTCAATATTGCCATTTGAATCGCGTTTGGTCTTTGTGATGACCCAATGGGTCATTTTATAAATTAATACTCCATTCCAGGCTCATTAACATTAAAAATACAATTTTATTTACCTCGATTTGCATTCACAGTCTGGGCGTGAAATCGAAAAGCTTTTATGTGAAAATATGAGAAATAGTAATTTTTGAAATTTAAAATTTGGTTTTAGTTGACTTTGTTCAATATTTTGAGTAAACGGACCCGGATCTGTGTTCCCACGATTCCGGGAGGTCCGCAGTAAAATATAGGACTTGGGCATATGCCCGGAATTGAATTCCGAGGTCCCTAGCCTTAGAAATCAATTTTTAAAGAAAATTGTTTTGCTGGATTTTCAATGAAATGAAGAAATAAATTAATATTTGAAACCATTAGTATCGAGCCCGTATTTTGGTTTCAGAGCCCGGTGCAGATTTGTTAAAGTATTTAAGTACTATCTGTGAAATTTGGTAAGAATCAGAGTTCATTTGACGTGATTCGGACGTCCGATTGAGAAATAGTAAAATTGAAGTGTTCTTGAGAGAAATCATGAGTTTTATGGTTAAATTCGTAGTTTTAGACGTTATTGTCGTGATTTAATCGCACGAGCAAGTCCGTATGATATTTTTAGACTTGCGTGCATGTTTGGTTTCGAGCCCCGAGGGCTCGAGTGAGTTTCGGGTAGGCTTCGAGATGTTTTGAACTTGTAAAATCTGGTGTCATAGCTGTGCTGGTGTGCCTGCTCCTGCGAGCCTTGAGCCGCAGATGCGACCAAGCCTGGGCTCCCCTACGTCCGCAGGTGCGCGACCGTAGAAGCGGTAATGTAGTTGCAGGTGCGGCGGCCCAAGCTGCCCAACTCTTTTCCGCAGAAGTAGAATCTCTCCCACACGTGCGCAAGCACAGGTGCGACCCAAGCACCGCAGGTGCGAGGATCGGGCAGTGAGTTCATATTAATTAGAACTCCTGCCTTTTTCTTCTTATTTTTCACAAGGGTAGAAGACCTAGGGCTATTTTCTCAAGAATTTTATTCCAAAATCATAGGTAAGTGTTCATTAACTATTTTCTTTCATTTACCCATCGTTTTTCATCACTTTTCAAGCAAAAATCAAGGGTTTTCATGGTAGAAATGGGAGGTTTGGGTAGGATTAGAGAATTTTGTAAAAATCAAATTTTTACCTCGAATTTGGATTGGATTTCAAAACTAATTACATACTCGGCTCGGGGGTGAATGGTAAACAAAATTTTGTCTGAACCCCGAGTTTGGACTAACGGGCCCGGGGTCGGGTTTTAATTTTTTTTGAGAAAACTTAGGAAAATAATAATTTTTCAGTAAATTTAGTTTCTTTAGCATAAATTAGTGATATTGAACTAATTATTATTAGATTCGAGCGGGTTAGAGGTGAATTCGAAAGAAAAAGCGGTAATTGAGCAGTGAGTGGCCTGCAAATTTGAGGTAAGTGCTTGGTTTAACCTTGACTTAAGGGAATAGGAATCCCCAACTTAAATGCTATGTGAATTTGCATGTGTGTGGTGTATAGGTGAGGTGACGATTATCTATGCACCACCAAATTATTTGTTAAACATGATCCTTTCCCCGTTTTTAATTATTTGCTTTCGTGCTTAATTGTTTCATGATCAATGATGTTTATATGTTGATTTGGATTCCTTAACTTATTGTTAAGTATTGTTTCAAGTATTTTGGAAGTATTGGCTGTTCTCTTGGTTTTGTTATGTTACATAAGGATTGAGCTGGATGTCAGTGTTATGATATGTATAAAATTCCGGCTGGTTTCGTTGTGAAATGATAATTGATGAAGTTTATGAGTTTTATATCTTCTGTTTACAATTGTTGATACAAAAATGTTGTGAAAGGCTTGGCCTGAATTGTGAAAGTTTTCGTAAATAAACTGATATGATATGTCTGGTGGGAGCGAGTTGCACGCTACAACAAGGAGTGATAAGGGTGGACAGGTGGGATCGGGTTGCACGCCGCAACAGGAGAAATAAGGGTGATATATATATATAGGGAGGAGCAATAAGGGTGGACAGATGGGAGGGGGTTGCGCGCCGCAACAAGGAGCGATAAGGGAGAATATTTATGTTTTACTGATTTTCAAAAATAAAGATTTGAAAAACTCCATGTTTTACTTAAAAGTTTTCATACTCTGATTTTATTGTGATTTAAATTGTAACTTGAAAATTTTGAGAAGGTTTGATTATAGCTGATATCTGGAAAAGTTATCCGAGTTATTTTTATTTACTGTTGCAAGTTACTTGTTATTTAGTTTATTATTATTTCCTTCTTGATGTATTATATATTGTTTACATGTTATTTTATAAAATGCCCCGTAGTAGCCTTGTCACTACTTCGTCGAGGTTAGGCTCGACACTTAATCAGTAGATGGGGTCGGTTGTACTGATACTACACTCTGCATTCTTTTGTGCAGATCCAGGTACCGACCAGAGTTAGGAGATTTTAGTAGCTGCGCATTTTCATTGGAGACAAGAGATAGATCTGCTGGCATTCGCAAACTCCAGGAGTCTTCTCTACACTATTTAGTTGTTGTTTTATTTCATTCGGAACAAACATATATACTTCTTCCAGCCCATTATTTGTAGTATTCTTAGTAGTTCATGAATTGTGAAACCAGACCCTGGGTAGGCTTATGGTTATATATATTTAGTTCGAGGTTCGGCTTATTATTCAGTTATTATTATTATTATTATTCATGGAGTTACTTATTGGGAAATATTAGATTCAGTTTATCTTTAAAATTGTTCTGTTATGTATAGGTAAACTTTAAGAGAAAATGGTTAATTAAATTTCTAACATTGGCTTGCCTAGCAAGTAGTGTGTTAAGCGCCATCACGATCCCGTGGGTTAGGAATTTGGGTCGTGACAGTCTTAAAGACCCATCTACACCCGATTCTTTTAGAACTTTCTGACAATTCAACAAGATCCTAGACTTTATTGTATTCCATGGATTTTAACTCTTCCTTCATGGAATCAATCCATTTGTCAGACTCATTACTTTCTATGGCTTGTGAAAATAAAACCGGATCCTTATTAAGACCAATGTCAAAATCTAACTCTTGCAAATAAACCACGTAATCATCTGAAATAGTCGATTTTCTAACTCTTTGATATTTTCTTAATGGCATTTCTTGTTGTTCATTTGTGTTAGATATTTGTGAGTTAGTTTCTTCATGAAGTGTTTCATCCAAATGTTGCTATAACGACCCGACCGGTCGTATTTACACTTTGCTAGATAGTTTGGGGGCATAAGTAGCTCCGTATGATGTATTAGGACTTGTGTGCAAAATTTGAGTTCATTTCGAGCTGATTTAATATAGTTTGGCGCGAGTTTTTGGAAGTCGAAAGTTCATTAAGTTTGATTTGAGGTGCGTTTCGTTGTTTTGATGGTCTTATGCATGATTTAAGGCCTCGAGTAGGTCCGTGTTTTATTATGGGACCTGTTGGTACATTCGTACGGGGTCCCGAGGGGCTCAGGTGAGTTTCAGATAGGTTTGGGCTGTGTTGCGCTCGTTTTTCTTATGTTTCGACGTCGTTTCTTCAAGCATAAATGGTACCACATTAAACAAATGAGCTCCGGTTTCTGTTTTGATTGAAGTATTAGATCCGTATCGTAATTAAGGAGCCACAACAAAAAGAATCGTCAAATTTAGAAATCGTATGAGGATTTTATGGTCATTTTACTAAGAATTGGGCTGCCAGATTTTTCAGATTTATAACGAAATTGCCACTGACTTCGTATTTAAAAATCTGCACTATTTTCAAATATTAAAACAAACATATCTTCTTCATTATAAGGTCAAATGAAGTGATTCAAAAGCATAACTTGACTGAAATTTCACAAGGAATCCATTGGAGTCATTGAAAGTGAGTTTCGGGACCGTTTGATATGCAAAACGAGGCAGAACAGCTGGGCAAATATACTCAATATCGAAAATTTGTTCATTTGGTCATATTTTGAGTTGGGGAACTCGAACTTTGACAATGTTTGGAGGTGATTTTCACTATATGGATTGGGGTAAGTGTTCTATACTTGATTTTGGTTATATTTCATAAATCCATCTTCGTTTTAGGCATTTGATTGATGATTTCAAAGTGAAATTTGGGAGTTTTGTATAAAATTTCACAAAGTGTATTTTTGAGTTTTGAATATCGATTCGGAGTAGGATTTGAGTGAAAGTAGTATGCTTGGACTCGTAACTGAATGGATGTTCGGGTTTTGCAAATTTTGGCTGGTTCCGAGGTACGGGCCCGAGGAGTTGACTTTTGTTGACTTTTTAGAAATTGTATAAGGATCATAGCTTTGTTAATTGAAATTTATTTTCTCTTGAATTGTTTGATGTATTTAAGTCTTCTTTGGCTAGATTGGGCCAAGCGATGGTGAATTGGTAAAGGAAAAGCTAAATTGAGTTTTGAGTTGGCCGAATTGAGGTAAGTATCTTGTCTAACTTTGTGTGGGGGAAATCACCCCTTAGGAGTTGAGTCAATTGTCCTCTCTTGATATGTGAAAGCCGTGTATAAAAGGTGACGAGTGGGTACACAGCTTATATGTGGTATTGACCAGTTAGATTGCCTAGTCTCTTTCCATGCTTTTGAGTAGATTGTCATAATATGTGGTATCTCTTTGTTAGATTACTCTTACATGCTCTATATGATGTTGTTAGTAATTATTTGCCTCTTATTTGTTATTTTGCCTCTATATGCCTTAGTTGTTGTCATTTCCTTCATTATTATCTTGTTACCTCTTAATTGTTGAGTTATTCTGTGATTACGTGCTTATCTGTTACTAGTCCAACTTGTTGTGAATACCTATGTAGTTATCACGTGCCTTACATGTCTTGTTTCCTTGTGAAGGTTGTTGTATCCCTTTGATTGTTACGTGGTTCCCTTATTGCCGTGCACTCATACTTTTTGTTGTAGAATTTTCTTGTAATTGAGGTTGAATTGTTGTTGATTGATTTATGTTACTATATGTTGCGATCGGGTTGCACGCTGCAACAGAAGGAATAAGGGAGGACTGATGAGGAGGAATAAGGGTGAATATGATTATTCGATGGGATCGGGTTGCACGCCGCAACAAGAGGAATAAGGGTGGACTGATATAGAGTAATAAGGGTGAACTATTATGTTAATAATGATATATGGTGGGATCGGGTTGCATGCCGCAACAGATATATATATTATTTACTTTTATTATAATTGTTACGGAGGAATAAGGGAGGATTGGTGGAATCGAGTTGCACGCCACACATATATATATTATTTACTTTTATTGTAATTGTTACGGAGGAATAAGGGAGGATTGGTGGAATCGAGTTGCACGCCACACATATATATATTATTTACTTTTATTGTAATTGTTACGGAGGAATAAGGGAGGATTGGTGGGATCAGGATGCGCGCCGCATAAATATATGTGTTTATGTATTCCTCTCTAACTATGTAAGTTATTCAGAAGTTTTATTCACTTAAGGATTGATTATAGCTGGATACCGATAAGAAACTTGAATTATGTATTTATTTCTGCAAATTTACCGATTTTCAAAGTGAATTTACTATGTTGAGTCATTACCTTCTGCCCTGCTGAGTCGTTAGTAAGATAGTATTTTAAAAATGAAAGAACTAATATCATGTTACCTTGTGTGACTTTAAGCTAGAACCCACCGATTATTTCTATACTTACCATTTCTACTAGTTATATGGGGTTTGCATGTTCCTACATGTATTTCTTACAATAATCTGGTTGCCTTAGCGGCATCTACACATCTCAACAAACCCAAGTCTGGGTCCTTCTATACAGGACTTCCCCGTTAAGGAAAAAGTGATTCGCGAACCTCTTGAATGCTCCCTTCTGACTATTAGTAGCATTCTCCAGGTATTCTCTTGTCTCATGGAATCTTTTGATGTCGTGGTACCACCGTTTACCATCTGGCTATTTGTCTACATGAAAATAATAGGTATGTTGATCCTTGATCTCTACCTGGATAGGGTCGACGTAGTTCTTGTCTAAATGGTGAATCATGGATGATAGAGACGCAAGGGCACCGGCGAACTGATTCTGGATCTTGGGAACGTGTTTGAAGTCAATCTTTGGGAACGTGTTTGAAGTCAATCTTCGTGAACTTCTTGCATAACTCTTTTACATAGTGCAAGTACGGAATGATCTTGACGTTTTTGGTGGAGCATTACCCTTGGACCTGATGTATCAATAGATCGAAATCCCCTATGAACAAAAGTTATTTGTTGCTCATGTCGACTACCATTATGATCCCAAAGATGCATGCATCGTATTCATCTATTGGTACAAGGGAGTCTTATCTTTATTGATGCTGGATAGTGTTGTCTGAATTCCGAAATTAGGACTGCCCCAATTCTTACTCCTTTGATGTGCGTTGCTCCGTCAAAAAACATTCTCCATCCAGTATATGACTCTGCAATATCTTCTCCGGCGATCAATACCTCTTCATCGGGAAAGTACATGGCGAGCGGCTCATAATCTAAGTCCACTAGATTCTCTGCGAGGTGTTCGGCTAAAGTTATAAGTAGGGATTTTGACTGCTTATTTGCTCTCTTTTACTTATGTTTTAGCTCAAAAATGCTTAAAGGTATTCCCGAGAACTAATGAAATGTGCTTTCTTGAAGGAATATTGGGAAACGAGCCAAACAAATGAAAATGAACTCAAAAAGGAGTAAAATTGGAAAAGGAACAAAACAAGGCAAAATGGACCAAAGTGCGGACCGCACAATACTGTGTGCGGCCGCAGATTCGTAAGAGCCACTGTCAAAATTCCTTCACAAAGTGCGGACTGCACAGTTATTGTGCAGCCGCAGAAGACAAGGTTCAGAGAGATGGTGTTTTGGGGGCGTGAAGAAGTGCGGACCACACTATTATTGTGCGGCCGCAGAATGCTAAAGTGCAGCCGCATTCATAAATATGCGGTCCGCAGAAACTGCCCATGTCTAACCCAAGATCAAGAGTACGGCCGCACTCAAAAATGTGCGCTCCGCACAATCAGGGGAAGGCCACCCTGTCAAGTCAGCTTCAAAGTGCGGACCACACACAGAATTGTGCGGCTGCTTAACCTCTACAGCGGCAATTTTATCCTATAATTTTAGCTGAGTATAAATAGATCTTTTTGTCATTTTTTGGTTAAGTTGGAGCACCTTAAAATATATAGCCATTTTTCTTTTACTGTTTTGGTAACTTTGTAATAGATCATCATTGTAACATTAGATTTTCTTCTCTTAATCATCTATTATGAGTTTAATCTAAGTTTCTTCTTTAATTTCTTCATTTTTGCCTATGAGTAACTAAACCATTAGCTAGAGTTGTGACCCAACCCTAGTATGAGTACCTAATGGGTGATTGATTTAGGGCTTATTATGATTGGGTTTATGGTATTTAGCCTAGTTCTTGCTTGAGTTTAAGAATTGATGGTTGCAAAAATTGATTCATGCCTAATTGACTTAGCTTCTACTTGAGAAAGAGAGACTAAGTCTAGGAAAACTTGGCTAACAAGAAATTGGGTGAATCAAGAAATTGATAGCCCCAATTAAAGGGTTGAATCTAGAGATAGTAAGACCCGACTTGAGCATCTATCACTTGTTTTGTAAATACCCATTTGGACTTGAGAAAGCCAAATTGGTCAAAATCTATTACACCCCATGTTTTCGTACGTGAAAGTACATCATAAGTAAATTGATGAAAGCTCGGCAATAAGATGTTACATCCTGCATTTTTGTATGTTCAAGTTTCGTTGTAAATTAATCGACGTAAGCTCGGGAATGAGATTATTTTGAGATTATAAGTATTATGCTATTTCAAACAAGTGATAAGTAAATTCGTGAATGAGAGAGGTAAGTGAATCGAAGAAAATGAGTTTCATCGAAGTTTGATATTTGGGATAAAATACGATCCGAGCTATAATATCCGGTGTTTATGGACTAGTGTCATACAAAGTAACACATGATCATGATAATGAGGGGTACAAGGTGTGTTAAAAATAAGTAGTATTTTAAGTAATTTGAGATAATTCTTAATTATGTGGATAATTGGGTAATTTTATGGATTTTTAAGCAGGAGATTAACTTGTAATTGAATTTTGTGGATATTTATTTAAGTAAAGATTTGGATAATTATTGGGGGGAAAATAATTCACGTGGGATCATGAAGGTTTGGCAGCAAATTGCCAACAATATCATGCCTAAGGAGGTGGTGGCACTACTTACATCTATATATATCATTTTTGGGTGGAATTGCTATTAAGGAGGACTTTATAAATTCACAAAGTGAAAGAGTCTTATGACTTTGTGAAATTTCAGCAAACATACAGATGAAGCATCAACAAAAGGCATACACAAGATTATGATCAAATTTACAAAGTGAGATAGATTGGCAACGTGATTTTGCTTCAACAAAATTTCATATGAAGTTATATTGCGTAATAGCAACGGGATTTTCAATTCTAAGAGAACATGGTGCAAACTTCCTCAAGAATATCATACGGAGTTTTCCCTACTTTGATCCACTGTTACGTGATTTATCGCAATTGACGTGTGTTAGGGGGATTTTTAAGAGAATCGACTTAGGTATGTTAAGGCTAAGCCCTTACTTCATTTTGACATGATCTCGTAACTACATGAGTTTGAATACGAGGCATAAAGAGAAATTCATATTCCTGAATTTATATACATTATCCTAGTCTCATAAGTTACAGTATTCTCCCTTATCGGGACTTTATATTCAATTGAGCATTGTCTTCTTCTAGTCAAGAGAGCAGAGGGTCTGTATATATATAATATTACAATATTTTCACCACCATCGAGCTATAATCAGTGGGCATGCCCCTATTGGGAAATCTCTGATCAGATGGTAAGTTATATACCGAGCCTACTGTGGTCGAGCGCCTATGAGCGAGCCAGAATGGACGAGATACAGAGCCTAATATGGCCGAGCGCCTACGAGCGAGCCTACTACGGCAGAGCAGTTATATATACCGAGCCTTATAAGGCCGGAAAACTATTTTACATACTATATTGTGCGAGTTGAGTCAGTATCAGCAGGTAAGCATATCTTCAAATTATCTTTGACTCCTAGTTGCTTTCAATTATTATATTATCAGTTCAGTTTTAGCTTTCAATTATTCTACTGTCTTACATACTCGGTACATTATTTCGTACTGACGTCCCTTTTGCCGGGGACGCTGCATTTCATGCGTGCAGGTTCAGACAGACAGACGAGTAGACCTCCTCAGTAGGTGTTGCCCGAGTTCAGCTTGATCAGTAAGCTTCACGTCCTTCAGAGTTAATGGTCTAGAGTTTTATGTACATCTTGTGTATACATGTATATATATGTTATGAATAGGTCGGGGACCTATTCCGTTCACAGTCATCCATCAGTAGAGGCTTGTAGATATATCCTGTCAGTTAGTGCAGTATGTTGGGCTTGTAAGCCTTGTATGTATATTTTGTTGGTTTGCTAGCTATAGTAGTTATGATGGCCTTGTCGGCCCAGCTTGATATTGATATTGATGTTTAGTCAGCGTTCGCAAATTGTATTGCAATGTGGCCCATGGACAAAGTATGACATTATATGTTGAGAGTCCCTTAGTCGCAAGTTGGTACGCAAGGATAGGTGAGGCACCGGGTGCCGGTCTCGCCCCCAGGTTCGGGTCGTGACAAAAGTGGTATCAGAGCAGTTCTGTCCTAGTGAGTCTACAAGTCATGTCTAGTAGAGTCTTGTTTATGGGTGTGTTTTGCACCACATTTATAAGCAGGAGGCTACCGAGCATTTAAGAATGTCACTCTTTCTTCTTACTCTAGATCGTGTGGTAGAGCTCAGTTGTAAGAACTCAATTTACTAAACTCTATCTTATTCATAATACGATGATGCTTACATCCAGAGAGACGGTTGGTAAGAGATGTAGCTATGGAAGAGTTGAGTAAGAGGAACTCGATTTTTGCATCATGCTTATGATGGATAAATGCGAGGTCTTAATCAGAACATGTATGTACTAAGGCGTGTAAGATTCTTGTTAAGGAACCCTAAGGCATGAATATCTTCTATCCACCCCTATGGTGAAAGAAAATGAGAGATTCAGAAGATAGATACAAGTTTAAACAAGTAAAAGAAGCAAGATGAAGAAGGGTACAAGGCACCCAGTTAATGAAGATTATCAGTATTTACAATTCAGGCAGAGGAATATAAGCCTTTGAGTTACCTTCAACAATAACAGAGGTATGTACAATTCGCCACGCCTATCTCATTTATGCCCTATGGGGGCTAACAGAAGTAGTATAAGAGAAGGACATATATCAGGATCCGACTGGGGTTAGAGTGGCCGAAAATGGTGGATGGATTGTTTGCGTTAGTTGACATTTCCGAAGGATATTACAAAGGTACTAATAGATCTCCTTGTGAGACATCCAGATGGTTCACTCTAGAATATTACAATTAGATGTGAATACTAGCATAATCAAAAATTTCAGAAGATAGGAATTGAAAGCCTGGAATGGATAAATATTACTTTAGTGTGGCTTGCGACCCTAGTAGAGCAAGAACGTTAAGCAACCCGAAGAGCCGCTGGATGAAGCAAATGGGAGCTAAAAGCAAAAGAATGCCTTGTTCAAGTTTTCAGAATAAAGTGATAGACATAAATGTTAGCGGGAAATAAGAAAAGAGTTAATGAAACATTATCAGTAAGATGTGATACCTGGATGACAATGGTTGAAAAAAGAAATGAAATGACAGTATTGTTGATACCCAATTTTTTCTCATATTTCTCAAAAATACATATATACCTTCAAAATAGTTCAGAAGCATCATCAAGTATTTTTTCATAATTTTCTATAATTTTTAAAGGTTTTTAATCAATTTATTCCTACATTTTTACTATATAAATAATTGTTAATTGCTTCACAAGTAATTTTATAATTATTTGTTATTTAATTTTCATCATCTATATCCATATTAAGCTTTAAATATTTTTGAATATTTATTATAATTATATTTGCATCCTAAGGCTAAAATTACATATATATATATATATATATATATATATATATATGCATAATTACATTATTTATACAGAAAATGACTTTTTATATTTTATAATGTTGATAATTATTTTAAATCATTTTCATGCACAAATGACCTTTTTTTTTTACTATTAATTATTTTTTTATAAATTATTTTACTGATTTAATTGGGTATTTAAAATCTAGCCCTTTTTCTTAATTAATTTCGGATCTAACCAAATTACCCCAGCCCAATTACCCCAGCCCAATTACACCAGCCCAATACCCAATACCCAAATACCCATTAACCCAATCCCTGTACCCATTTAAAACCCGACCCAACATCTTTAAATCAGGACCATTGATTTCTAAAATCAACGGTCCACAATCATCCCACCCCTTTAACTAACCTAACCCACCTAAACCCTAATCACACCACAGACCCGCTGTGACCAAACACTCTTATCTTCCTCCCCCCTCTCTTCTGAAACCCTAGCGCCGCAATCCCCATCTCCCCTTTGATTCCAACCCAGAAATGGAATCACTCGGTGATTCCTTACCTTATCTGGCCCCCTTTCCTCACCGGCTACCCATTTTTTGTTTTACCTAATTTGCTTACCTCAAATGGAAAGAAGATCCTGTAGAGATAGAACCAAGGCTGGTTCAAATCTCTAACTTACTCATTGTTTCCATCTATATTCATCAGCTTTTCGGTGTAAGTAGGAATATATTTTGTATCTATCACTGATTCTTACTTAACCCTAACGTTAGGGTTTTCAGATCTTTCCGATTCAAACCAAAACTGGTTTTAACCTGATTGTTTTTATATTATTCTATATAAATCTGCTTATTTTTTGTTAAATCTTTTTACTTACCCAGTTTAGGGGTTCAAATCTTCTTAATTGAACCAGAACTGGTTCGTTCTATGATTAACCCCTGTCTACGTTCACTTTAACAATTTTTTGATTATTTACTTACGTTTTTATCGATTTTATGGCTTACCTAAAATTAGGGTTTCGAACCTTTTATTTTAGGGCTAGATCTGTTTGATTATGTGTTATGTGAACATGTTCCCGTCTACGTTCATCCTATAAAGCATGTGACTCTTGCCTTTTATCTCTGCTGATTTTATGGTTTTACCTAAAACTAGGGTTTGAAATCTTTTACTGAGATTTTCACTCTTTCCTTTCTCGTATAGTACTGATATTTTCCTTATTCTCTTCGATTTACCTTGTTCTTATTATGTTTTTTACCTTATTTTTCCTATCATCTAACTGTTGATTGATTTTTATATGATGCTTTCCTTATTTTGAGTGGTACTCGCCTGATTACTCGCTATTACGCCTATTAATTGACTGAACTCTAACTTAAATTGATTCTGAGTTTAACGTCTTTCCTTATTTGTGTATGTTTGATTTCTTCCCTTATCTGTCTGCCTTATTGAATACTATTTAAACCCTTTCCCATCTTCCCTTTAGAGAGGACTCGAACTCTCATATTCCCACTAACGCTTAGTTCTTTTACTCTGATTCTGTGCTCATTATTTCTGGTCTTGGCCGGTTGAAAGCCAAGGCGAAGTGATTCCGGAACTTAACTGCTGTAGCATATTTACTTGCTTTCTTGCTTAACTGGTAAGCCCTAATCCCTTGTCGTTTCATTCTCCATGTTTTCATAATCAGTGTTACTTGAACATGTCTTGAAACTTACTTTCAGCATGATTCTACCTTTTATGCTCCTATGACTCTCTTTTAATCTTATGATTAATACTGTTAGTTTAAGATTATCTATTTTTGAATAATATGAATCCTCCTACAAGCTAGCTTAATGTTTAACTTGTTTCATGCACTATTTGTTGACCTTGCACATGTTCTGAACTTAGCATCTTTATGATACCATTAACTTGAAATTGGTTCATTAATCCTAACCTCACAGATTTCTGAGGTTACATAATGTGTCCTGCCCAACTTGTTCAACCAAACTGTTTGCCTTAACATGCTTCTGTGATTAAGCAATGGTTGTCTTAAATGTCAGCATGTTCACTTAGTATAATTACGTCTCTTTGAAGCTATGTACTTTGCAAACTTTACTTTTTTCTGAATGCAATTCTATGTTCTAAACCTTGTTTCTTCTGAAATCAAACTATTTTGAAATCTGCCCCTACTTCCTTTTTATATGTTGATTTTTAAAACCTCCACTCTTAGTCCCTTAGGTTCTCAACCACCCCAGTGTGAGCACCGCTCAGGGTCCACATGAGACTCTTATGAACTCTGACACACTGGGAATTGGTTCCCAATCTCTTGTGAGCTATCTTCTGAATGTGTAGTTCTAGTGTGGGCATTGCCCTGGGTCCCTGAGGCCCTTGGGAACTTTGACACATCAGAAACCTAGTTCTAATGTGCTATGGGTGAATCACTATGTTGTGCCTCAAAGTTGTTATGGTTGGAAGGCCTGGTTCCCAAGTTTATCTGGGCCTAATGAAGGCTCCCTATAGTTTATTACTATTGTATAATTCATTTGCTATTCTGGTCTGTAATAACCCTATAATAAATAGATTCTGGGGATATTTAGTAAAGTTGGGGGTTTTTCTTATTTCCTTTTGTTAAACTGGGTAGAAATCTTGCCTATAGGGTTTCAGCTAAGCTGTTAATTCTGTTCATTTGGTAAAAACTGTATGAGTTCTATATTTGTGCTTGGAATCCTGCCTATAGGACTTTCGTTGATGGTATTAATTCTGAGTTCTATATTTGCATCATTACAGATCCTGCTATAGGGTTGAAATTATAATGGTAGAAATCCTGCCCATAGGATCTATCAATATGTCTAACAGACGTGCATTAGCAATCATGCTTTAGGATCCCACTATTTGATTTAATTGTTTTCTAGTAATGTGTACAATTCCTGCATGTATTATTGCTCACTAGATGTCATGCCTATAGGGTTAAATAAATTCAATAATAGATATCATGCCTATAGAATCTCATTATTTGATTAGAAGTTGCCCCAAAAAATGTCGAAACCCGATTTCGCGAGAAAAGGGGGGCGCGACAGCATGGCGACTCCGCTGGGGATATTTTTAGGCTCTTACCATAACGAACCTATTTTGTGAATTAGTCTTTAAACATGTCTTTATTATTCCGTTAATACTTGCACACCCCTTCCCCTTACCACTCTATGAGAATTTATTTGCCTATTTTCATTCATTTATGATTTCTCTTCCCTGTTTATTACTTTTTACTATGGAAACTGACTTGTCTCTTTGTTTTCATTCTTAAATGCCTTTACAATTATTAAATACCGCATTTTATCATTTTTCATCATGCAAATACTTGACAACATGTTTTTTTTTTGGCATAAATCATGCTCAACATCATATTCCACTCGTGCGTAATTAATACCTTAGCAACACTTAATGAGTGTCTCCGCTCTTCCTATATCACCCTTTGAATTTGGAAAGGCTTATTTGCGGTAAAACTAGTCGATCAGCGGTGCAATCGACGGTTCTGTGCCTTTCCCCCTCAAGTTGTCCGTTTGGGGGTACCAGTCTAGACTTCTATAGAAGCCTTACTCTGATAATAACTGTACATGCATCATGGTCAAACCTAGCCTAGTTTAATATGTTGTCCGCATAATAACCCTCTACGAAAACTTTTGTCCAAAGACCACCAGGGTTTCCATAATCCCAACGGGCGCAACCACGATATGTGCATTATTTGGAGAACCAAATGACGATATGCTAATCGTTAATGCGCAAATAGTCAAATTCGGAGGGGAAAATAATCGTTAATGCCCAACCACAGTATGTGCTTCATTTGTAGAAAATGAGGCACGAAGTCCCCAGGTTCGACATGGTCCGAAGTATACCACCGTTACTGGATTGGTGGGAAATCTACTACTGGCCATGCGCGACCTAAGGAATCTGATTGACGGAGCCAAGAAGGCCAAGCTTGGATAAGGTCCCTCTAGGACCAAGTCTCGTCGTATTCCTCGTAATCTGGGTCGTTTTGCTTGACGATTTTGTTACATGTCACAATCGCGAAATTCGGGTTTTAATCATTTTGATTACTAAAATGAAGAGATGAATAAAGTTGCAATATTTTAAGAAAATGATTCTTTATATTTCATCAAAAGAGGAATGTCTAAGCGTTCAAAAGAGGAAATTGACAAAAAGGTACAAACATAGTGCACATCACAATTGACCGTGCGCTCTTCAAAAGAAAATTTTAAAATTCCACAGTACTAATGTCGCACCCCCTTTTCCCTCGCGGAATCGAGTTTATGACATTGGTTGGGACAACTCGTTCCTTTTGGGAAAGGGGTTTGCATATTTTGAAGAGTCGCCACCTAACGATTTTAACGGTGCGTTAAGGCACCTAAGGGGTTCAATTACAACTACGTTACTAACCAGAGGTTGGGTAAGGGCGTGAAATTATCCTAAGGGGAAGGTGTTAGGCA
Source organism: Nicotiana knightiana (assembly GCA_005239525.1). Lineage (NCBI taxonomy): Eukaryota > Viridiplantae > Streptophyta > Magnoliopsida > Solanales > Solanaceae > Nicotiana > Nicotiana knightiana. Next base: position 18,705 of record ML414701.1, read on the forward strand.
CCCTCAAGATCCACAAGTGTGATTCCCGGCCAAATGGTTTCTTGAATTTGTACAATTAGCAAATAACAAGTAAAGGCTCAAACAAGAGGGGATTTAAGCTTTAAGCACGCAAATGTTTGAAAATAGCAAAAAGGTTAGACTTTGAAAAGGATTACGAGCTAAGCATATAAAAAGTGTCCTAGATTTATAATAATATGGATCACATAAATGCAATACCCGATAATCACTCCTCGAAGAGGGGCTATACGTGGTATTAGCGCACCGGTCATCATATCCATATTCTACCCTTCCCACCCCGTAAGGTTATTAAAAATGAGTGTTGGCCTCGACCTCTATTGCATGTTGTTACCCGTCCCTTCCTATCGATCCCGGAGGAAATTAGGACTCCTATCCTAAAGGGAGGTGCTAGGCAGACCCTCAGGTTTTAAAGGTAAAAATTCTAGGGCGACAGATAACAAAACAAGTAGGACCGCAAATAAAGGAAAGCATAGAAAGCAGATAAAGGCTCAAGTATTCCTCCACACATAGTACACATAAACAACATGTCTCATACAAACATAAGGTCCCTATTAATTCAGAATCCTAAAGCATGGTATCTAGGTGATAACACAAAGACAGATTTATTGCATAACTCAAAGAGGAAGTCTTAATTAGGCTTACCTACTGGTTTTAAGCATGCTGACAATTAGACATGATCACAAAGACAATTTTGATTTTTTTAAAAAAGTTAATTACCTAAGGCTCGCCTAGGTGTAGGATAACATGCAACAGTCATTCAGATTTGTTAACGACTCCAGGTTGTTTATAGCTAATAACATGCAATTCTAGGTGTTGAAGATGTGCAAGGACTAATTACCAGTTTCTTAGAACTGGGGACTGTTTTAGATATCTGTATTTAGACTAAGTGCAGTTAAATAGATACGATCCTATAGCATGATATCTAATGCATCATGATGCATAATAACTTAAACAGGATTTCTAAATGCACATAGAATCACAGCATTATGCACAGTTTGAATAGCATAGGTGACAGATTTTAATTATTGTTTACCTAGAACAGGATCTCTACGTGTATATCATGATGAGACATGATTGCAGTTTATTTATCCTAGGACAATACTTCTAGTGAAGTTTCAGAACATGGGCAGAATCACGTAATAGCAACTTATTTTATTATTTATCCTATATGCAGGATTTCTAAGTGTAGATGAGATGTTGAATACACATGGATCTTAAGTAGCATGATATCTAATGCATGGCATGTTGTACCTAAACATGACTGCTATTGCACATGGATAAAATAAACCTAGAAACATGGTCTCTACCCTTAATTATACTACATCATGCATATCACCCACCCATTTTCACTATCCGACCCCAGAGTTGTTTATAATTAATTATTACAGACCATTGAGTATGAATTACACAACTGAAATAGAAGAAAATAAGAAGTTAACTATAGGGAGCCTACATAATAGACTCAAGTCTCCAGGTCCTCAATGCCAGGTAATGTTTCACAGCCTTTTCACAATCCGGGTGTGTCAGAGTTCCTAAGGACCTCAAGGGATTCCGGTCAGTGCTCACACCAGGATTTCAAAGCCAAGATAGAGTAAGTGCAGTGTGGAATGGCCAGCCTTTGTGTGTCAAAGTTCTGAGGGAGCTCAAGAGTCCCAAGCCAATGCTCACACAGAGGGGGAAAAATCTAGACTTCTAAGAGTATATGTGAAAGTGCATGACATAGTTTTTTTTTAAAGTTTCAGTAAGAAAACAGTTTTGAAAAAAAAGGGTAAGTAAGAAAATAGTTTTGAAGAGGAAATTTGATTGGAATAGAAGTTCAACATCACACAAAGAACCAAGAATAGTACAACAATCACAAGAAGGGGTAATGGGATTTGAGGGACAAATACAGAGCATGTGAGGGCAAACATGTAGTAGGCGGAAACACATATAGGCATGCAATCAGAAGCTCCTAAAGATTTAGAGGATCAAGGGTATAGTAAAGTACTGGATTAGATTAACATATCAACACCAAACAACTAAGACTATGATCACTAATGTACCAATCATAGGCATGGGGATTCACATAAGAATCAGGTGTTAAGTATACAGAAACATGCTGGTCATTGACAAGTGAAGCCTAACTAAACATGTGAATAGAGTTCAGGATCCTAGTTACATGTTGAACAACAAAATAATAAGTAAAAGCAAATTAGAAACACACTGAATTACAACAGTAATAGAAACATGTTGGTTTGAGAACTGAAATATGAATTAGAACATACCAGTGAAGTGAAGAAAGCAGTGACAAAAACAGGAAGTAGGAGATGCACAATAGTTAGCTTTGGCTTGCAGCCGGCTAACTTAGAATAACAGTAACTAGCACATAAAAAAGAGAGAGAGCAGAGAGTTTTTTTAATTGTGAGAGAGAGAATTGAATAAATTAGTTGTCTCTGTGTGTGACATGGAACTAATAGAGTATATACATAGTTTGAAACTAGGTGAAAATAAGGGTAGGAATCAAATTAGCCATAATTAAGGGACTGGGAATCAATCAGGGCATAATCAGCCCAAGTACTCCCTTGAATTAAGGAGTTACTCAAACAGTAAGTAACAAATAAGGAAATGAGGTAAAATAGTGTTCATGACAAGCAATTAAGTATCCCTTAATTGAAGGTTGAACTCAAACGGCTAGTAGGTAAGCATAATTAAGGAAAGTTACCATACATAGGACATGTAAGAAAATAATTTCAGACCAAATCAAGCAAGAAATTAAGGAAGCAATATCAATCACAGTAACAAATCAAGGTAAGAAAAAACAAGTTAGGGGTCGAAAATCAGAAGAATATCTCATGATAGATCAGTAGGGCTTTTCGAATCATAGTGAATCAGAAATTCAAGAAACTAGTGAATAGAGACTCTTATGTATAGCAGGAATGACCACATTATAAGGAAAGCTATAAGTCAGGAAACAATTGAGTGAAAAATAACACAGAATCAAGGACTCGAGCAAGCATAATATTAATTGAAGAGAATCAACATGAAACAACACGGTTGTTAAGCAAGAACACAGAAACCCTAGTATATGAAATTAGGAATCATGTGAGTTAGGGAGGCAAGAAGAACCAAAGACAAACAACATAGGGTAAAGATAAATGAAACATAAGTACATATGCGAACAGGCAGGAAAACCAGTAGATTTCAGGGTTTTATGTCTAAAAAAATAGGGTTTTACATAGATACTAGTACAAATCAACAAAGTAGACATGATACACACAAAAGAGACGAAGAGTCATAAACCCTAGTAGGAAAAAAAGAGTAATATCACCAGAAATTCAAGTCATTCGTGACAATCGAACACATGTACTGACCACACCACAAGGAAAAGGTTTTAATAATGAAAATGTGAGGGAAAATCATGAGATAGTGTTAAAAAATTGACAAAAAAACCATTTTGAAAAAAGGTTTCGAAACCCTAGTTAAAAGTGAAGAACCGTTTAGAAAAAATAGAAGATATTTAAAAGGAAACATCATAATAACTCGTAATATGCATAGATCTATTGTAGATCTGAAGGAATCGGAAGTTTCAAACCTTAGGGTTTCAAAGAAAACCTCAGAGAAGATGAGAAGAACCTCAAATGTCACTGGCTCAGCCTCAAAGGTCACAAACCTCACTCGAAATCAAAGCCTTGAAGGCCTGGGGTAAGAAGGAACACCATGGATGTGAACAAAAGGGTCCTCGCCCCTCGAGGGCCTTAGGGATGACATTACCGGCATAAGGAAACCATAGGAGGTAGAGGGTGGTGAAGGTTTTGAGGTTTCCGGCAAAGGGATGGCCGGAGAATATGAAGAGATCCATCGGAATCTGAAGAGACAGGAAGTCTCTAGAAGAGACTAGAGAGAGAGAGAGAGAGAGAGATGAGGGACCAGTGAGAATGAGAGGGGTCAGGGGGGGTTAGTCTAGGTTAATTAAGGTAACAAAAATCTGGGCCGCTGATCTAATTTGATCAACGACTTAGATTGGTTTGGGTTGAGCCGGGTAGGATATTGTATTGGGCTTGGGGGGTCTGGGTTAGTTTAATTGGGTTAGGGGACCAGGAGTAATTAGGCTGGAATTTAAATTAAGAATGGCTATTTGTTAAATTCCTATTAAAATTAGATAAATAATTAATAACAATAGCTAATAATCATATAAAATGAAATTAAGTCTAAATAGGTGAAATTAAGTAACTAATTAATATAGAAAATATATAAAAATGAATAATTATTGATTTAAATGGCATAAAATGTATAACTAGGCTATAATTGCAAATTTATTGTAATTATGGTCAAATAATGCCAAATTGGCTAATTTGTGAAATAATTAAATACTAATAAGATTAAAAATGATATATCGAGCTGGGAAATATTTTAAAAATTATTTATAATATACTTCATGAATAATTATTGAATATAAAAATACTGAATAAATTGGAAAAGAATTTAATAAAAATATGAAAAATTACGGAAAAATATCAGTTATTATAAAGAGTGATTTTGAAGGTATATATGCAAATTTTAAAATAGTTTGAGGAAAAATTGGGTATCAACAGCTGCCCCTCTTTATCCGGGAAGGATGGAAGAGTTGTCGGGTAAAGTCATGATGACCAATTTTGACCGAGCGAAGCGGTTTGAAGAGGTTTAGGTTGCACCCTGGTTTCTGAGCTGCCTACATATCCTTGGTTTTACAGGAATCATGCCGTATGTAGTTCAGGAGCCATCGGCAAAGCATACCGATGGAGCTTTTACAAGAACGGACGCAACATATAGGACTGATTGAATGAATGACTTACGGGGTAATTAAGAGAACTGGAGCGGGATCTATCCTGCCGGGACAACTGCTGCTTGCCAGGTTACCTGCAAATGAGTAATACAAGCATATCGTGCGTAACTTAAGCATGATGCAAATTCCCGTTGGACTATGAATGTTGTCTTTGGACGGTTAAGGATGACATCTTTAGACCATGATGTCCTGGGCCATGAATTGCTTGATGCAGGATTCGTAGGCCATGAAATGATTTTCTCGGGCCATGAAGATGATGCCTCCGAACGATGACGCCTTTGGATAAGTTGGTGATATTTCAGCCCATGAATATGCAATAGTATGATGTTGACAAGACAGAGCTTAGTCTTGCGAATTAAAGGGGCAGAGCTTAGCCCAAAAGGAAGGCGCAGTAAATAATGCTAGAGGCATTTGTTGCTTTTGAGAAGTAAATGGAGGTAGCGTTTAAACTCGGAAGGTAGAAAGGTTGTCTTATGCAATATGCGAATGCAGATGGAGGTAGTGTTTAACCTCAGAAGGCAGAAAGGTAGCCTTATGTAAGATGCAAATGCAGATGGAGGTAGCGTTTAACCTCGGAAGGCAAAATGGTAGCCTTATGCAAGATGCGAATGCAGATGGAGGTAGCGTTTAACCTCGGAAGGCAGAAAGGTAGCTTTATGCAAGATGCGAATGCAGATAGAGGTAGCATTTAACCTTGGAAGGCAGAAAGGTAGCCTTATGCAAGATGCGAATGCAGATGGAGGTAGCGTTTAACCTCGGAAGGCAGAAAGGTAGCCTTATTTAAGATTAAAGGAAGGACAACAGAAATTCTTAGCTGGTGTTAAATTGCAGTAGAGCATTGTGATAAGGAAACATCGTTTGTGCTGATAATAAATGTTGACATGACGAGTTTGAGGAACGATGTATTTCCTTTGAGCGGATAATATGTTTTAGGGATTTTGCAATTTTGTGCCTGCATCCAAAGAAAGATCGTGAGTTTTGTAAAGGGGAAAGTTAAGTTCGCATTCTTGCTGGCTCTGCTTGGCTCGTTTGCTTGATCATGATGATACTGTCTGTATCATTGGGGTAGCTTTTAAACAAGCTGCTTCGAAAAAAAAAATATGCATGATTTTGTAAGATATAATATATAATCTAAAATAGTTTTAGATGAACCGACAACATGACACGGCTTGAGACATTGCAACCTCTCCTGCTGCGGAATTTTGAGGGTCCTCAAAATTTTGCCCCAGTTTGCTAGGTGGACGCCTCTGACTGCTGCTCGCGCGGTGATTGACTGAACTTGCTTCAGAATTTCAAGGGGCCTCCTCAAGATTATGCCCCAGTTGGCTGGGTGAATGCTTGTGGACTGCTACTCGCTTCAGAATTTTGAGGGTCCTCTTCAAAATTCTGCCCCAATTTCCAATTGCGGAAGAAAAAGACTTTTATTGAATTGTGACCGAACCCATAGGGCTGCCTGTGTATCCCCTCTTAAACAGGAATCAGGTCAGGTGTAGTTTAATTTATATCAATGAAAAAGCATAGAGATTACACATAGTAGCGCTTGACTGCATTTGAATTGATCAGTTTCAGCCAAACTTCTCCGTCCATTTCTGCAAGTATGAGTGCTCCTCCTGTCAGCACTCTATGAACCATGTACAGACCTTTCCAGTTGGGAGAGAACTTCCCCTTGGCTTCATCTTCGAAAAGATTTTCTTTAACACCAGCTGCCCTGGTGCGAATCGTGTTGACTTGACTTTCTTGTTGAAGGCTCTAGACATTCTGTTCTGACATAGTTGACCATGACAGACTGCATTCATTCTCTTTCCGTTTATGAGGGATAGTTACTCATAATGGCTCTTTACCCATTCTACGTCGCGGAGCTGAGCTTCTTGTATAATTCTTGGAGATGGAATCTCAACTTCGCCAGGAATAACGACCTCAGTACCATAAACTAGCATATAGGGAGTTGCCCCTGTTGAGGTGCGAACTGTAGTGCGATATCCCAATAAGGCAAATGATAACTTCTCGTGCCACTGCTTGTGCCTTTCTATCATCTTTCTTAGTATCTTCTTGATGTTTTCTGAATCTCCCAAGTTGATGCTTTCAGTCTCATCCAGGTTGGACTTAGGTCTGTTCTCAAAGTTCTCAACTTCTTTGACAATCTCATCAGGTATGTCGTCTTCATCTGAATCAATGTCCGTTTGCTGCGTTGTCTCATTGCATGTCACAGTCATCGGTTCATCAAGACAAGTAATAGTAATGCTATATAAATAAAGTAATGAGAGAAGACAATAGCAATAAATATCGGATTCGTAAGAGAAATTTAGAAGATGCTTTGATGAATTGAATAACTGTTTTGAACATTGAAGATCTCATTGCAGAAATTGAAAAATGCAGGAAAAGGAAAATCATTTAGTAAATAAAATAGTAAATAATGCTTGTTTTACCTTGCTACCCCGAGGCTCGTCGGGCTTTGGTAGTCTTGATAGACCAGTTCTTGAGATATGTCCCCTTGCTTACAGTCTGTATGGAAGGGCCTTCCTCCCTCTCCTCCTCGAGAACAACCCAACAATCCATATCTTCGTCCTCTAGGAACAAACTTCTCATTATTGCAAGTGCTTCTTCCTCGTCTGATCCGTAAATAATGTCGGCTGCTTGAAAGTCTGCTCAAGATGAGGTGTCGGCTGCTCCAAAGGGTAATTGGGACCGCGCCAAGGTGGCGACCAGTCGTTGAATTCCTACCAAGTGTACTCATACCCCAGACCAAAAGTGGTACCGTGTTTCTTAAGTTTTATGGGCTTTGTGATCCCTTGGAGGTTCTTACCGAGCCCTTTGCCTGGCTCATATCCTCTCTAGTTCAGGATGCTCTCAATCTTCCTATCCCACCACTTGTCCTTGTCGATATCATTGACCCGCTCAATGTGGTGTTAAGTTCCTCCGCCTATCTTCCTTTTTGCGTCAATCACCAGAATAGTTTGACGACTATAAATGGGGTTGCTACCGTCACCATGAATAATCACCTCTTGGTGGTTCCACTCAAATTTTACCGCCTGATGTAGCATTGACGCTACGGTCCCAGCATCATGAATCAAGGGTCATCCCAACAACAGGTTGTAGGATGCTGGCACATCTATCACCTAGAAATCCACTTCGAACCAAGTCGGTCCCATCTACATACATAGACTGATCTCCCCCATGGTGGACCTTTGAGAACCGTCGAAGGCTTAACATTGATCGCTCCATCCCTTATCTCATGTAGCCCTTTACCCAATTTCTTGAGTGTTATCAACAGACAAATGTTAAGACTGGAACCTCCATCGATCAAGATTCTTGTGATGAAATGATCTTCGCATTGCATGGTGATGTGCAACACTTTGTTGTGCCCCAATCCTTCAGGTGGTAGCTCGTCCTCATGAAAAGTGATTTTATGGCTCTCCAGTACCTGGCCTACCATATTTTCCATTTTCTCGCTAGTGATGTTGTTTGGAACATATGCTTCACTCAACACTTTCAACAAAGCATTTCTGTGTGTTTCATAATTCTGCAGCAGAGAGAGGATGGATAACTGTGCCGGTGTCTTGTTCAGTTGGTCGATGACTGAATACTCCTTGCCCCATACCTTTCTCCAAAGGTCATCGGGACCTGTTTCGATAAGGGGAGGCCAGTTGGCAGTCTGCTTGCTTGACTTGGCCAGATGCTCAGAGGTGTAGACCCTACCAGTTCTTGTCATACCCTGTGCTGCGACTGCTTCCTCAGACTTGACCTTGCCTTTCCTTCTCGCCTCGCTGTGTAGTCCCAAGGGATAGCATTTGAATAAAAGGGTGGCGTGGTTGACATTGTCACCGGAATTGGTGTGTCCATCCTTAATTCAAATGGAATGTGTGTTCGGGGTGGCAAGACTGCGACCTCGAATGGTGCTGGTGCATTTGCTGGAGATACAAACTCAACTTCAATTAGCACTGGTGACTTTGCAGGTGGCGCAGCTTCAAACTCAAATGGTATAGACATATTCACCTTAGCGTCCTCAGATGGTTGAATCTGGACTATGATCGGTTTGAGAGTGACTGTAGGTTTCTTTGGGCCATCGCCTTCTGCGATCAACCGATTGATCCCTCGGGATCCCAATCATCTTCTATTTCAATCATATGGATACCTCTACCCTTATGGTCTGGCAAAGGATTGTCGCGGATTTTTGGAGAGGGGTCTTTTTCCACAATAATCTTGTTGTCAATGAGAGCCTGTATTTTGTCCTTCAGAGAGCGGCAATCTTCGATAGTGTGTCCTTTCATGCCTGAATGGTATGCACAGGATTTGTTTGGGTTAACCCACTAGAAGGGTTCTCAGGGGTGGCAGCAGGGATAAATGTGACATAACCAACAACTTTGAGCTTCTCATACAACTGGTCAATGGGATCGACTATGGCGGTGTATTGCTTTGGAGGGCGGCGATCAAAATTGGGACGAGGTCTAGGAAAGTTTTGGCGTGCAGGGGGTGATTGGTAATGTAATGGCTGGGAATTATAAGAGTGGTAGATAGGAGCGGGTTGTGAATATCTGGGCGAAGCAGGTTAATATATGGGCCTGGAGCTTGGTAGGAAGGTGGTGTAGCTTGATAATTCGGGGTTGGATGGTATGTGAGTGGAGGTGTTGGACAAGTTTGGTATTTGAGTGGGGACTTGGCTCTTTGTGAAACCATCACGGCTCCCACTTCTCTCTTCTTAGACACACCACCAGACTGTAAAGCCTTGTTAGTGGCTTGCAAGGATTCAAAATTTGTAACCATACCGCTTTTAATACCTTCTTCAATCTGCTCACCTAATTTGATGATGTCAGAGAACTTGTGGCCTTCAACCATCATTCACCGTTCATAATACTGCGGGTCCTGAGCCCGGACAAGGAACTTGTTCATCTGCTCTTCCTCTAGAACAGGTCTGACTTTAGCGGCTTCGGACCTCCAGCGAGTAGCATACTCAGGAAAGGTTTCTGTGGGTTTCTTCTTCAAATTTTGAATGTAGAACACATCTGGTGCGTTCTCTGTGTTGAATCTAAACCTGTCCATAAAATCAGACGCCATGCTTACCCAGTTTGACCATTTCTTGGGGTCTTGGCTNAGACTCTCGGATCAGCAGTACCGTCAAACATTTCGAACTTTGGAGGTCTGTACCCCTCGGGCAGTTCGACATCAGGTTGGATACAAAGGTCTTCATAATTCAACCCTTCAATTCCTTTGGTTCCTTCAACACACTGGACTCGGCTGGTCAGTTTCCTAAGCTCCTCGGCTAGGTTCCTGATAAGTAAGTCTTTTTCGTCAGACTTGGATGCCTGTGGGATAGGCGAAGTGGAGTGGGTCACGGTTTCCACATAGATGGGATTGTTATAGGTGTGGAAATGGTCCTTTGTGGGGTTTTGAGGTTCTGGGATGAGTAGTGGAGTGTTATTTGAGGTGTGGCAAGCATTGCATTGCGACGGGAGAGTTTGGTTCTTTGGGAAGTGGTGTGATGGTGAGGTGCGGGATGATTTTGCTGTCCTGGGATATTTTGTGGAGGTGCGGGGTTTTGAGCATTTGAAAGGTTGACGTCGGGGACGTTGAGGGAAAATGACAAGTTGGCCAGATTCCGGACTTGATCGATTTCTTCCTGAAACTTCAGCAATTTCTGTTCAAGTGGTGACATGTTCTCATGCAGGACCTGAATACCTCGGCCATCAGTGGCCTCTACCCGTTCAATCATATTCTCCTTTCTGGTGCCGCTGGACTCTTCCATCTTACTTTTGCCTTTGTCTTTGCCCTTAGGAGGACTAGGAGGAGGAGTAGGTGGAGGGCCCTTGGATCTGGTGCGATAGGCTGATGATGCCAGAATGCACGAACTAACCTTTGGGGAGGGGAGTAAGAAAATAAAAACAAAAGGTAACCAAGTCAATGAGGATTATGAAAAGAATATTGCGGTATTTAAACGCATAATGCGGAAATGTAAAACGCGTCCTAAGTTGGGAACCTGTTTGTGCCCGAGGTAGGCCTAGCGACAAATTAATTTGGAGAACTTAAAATGCTAAATGCCTCATTTTATTGATAAGAAAAATAGACTAATCCCAAAACGATAGACGAAAAATAAAAGTCACTAATGGCCATTGGACTTATTACATTAATAGAAAAATAAAGACAATCCTATCTACTTGGTCCCAGAAAGAGCTTCCCCAGACTCGGCATTCTTGCTTTCCTTGTACAGTTTTCCCAGCTCGCGAAGTCCCAACAACAGGTAGGTTCTGGCTAGGTATCCCCCTGCAGCTCCCTCAAACTTTTGACAATCTTCAACTCTTTTGATGAACTTTTCTTCCAGCTCGACTATACCTCGTTCCAAGTACCCCAACCTCTTGTTAGCGTTGATAGCCATGTCCTTCCATTCCTCGATCAGTTTCTTGTTGGAATCATGCATCTTGTGGTGGTCATCCTCATATTACCGGATCCTTTTGCGCAGTTGGTTGTATTTGACTTGTGCCTCGGCCCT
>MDKJ01235221.1:0-31213 GCA_005239525.1 Nicotiana knightiana
TTTGAAGGTTTTTGAGAAATCCGACCGGAAGTGGAAAATTTGATATCGGGATTGGAATGCGATAGCAGGTCCGTATTATTGAATGTGACTTGTGTGCAAAATTTGGGGTCAATCGGACATGATTTGATAGGTTTCGGCATCAAATGTAGAAGTTGGAAATTTTAAAGTTCATAAAGATTGAATTGTGATGCGATCCATTGTTTTGATGTGATTTGAGGCCTCGTGCAGGTCCGCATTGTGTTTTGGAACAGGTTGGTGTATTTGGACGGGGTCCTGGGGCCTCGGGTAGATTACGGGTGGTTAACAGATCAAATTTGGAGTTGAGAGAAAGCTGAGGCTGCTGTCATCTGGTATGACCCCACCTACGAGGTTTTGGCCGCAGGTGCGGCTATGGTGTCACAGAAGCAGAAAAGGGGTGGCTTGGCTGGGGCCCGCAGGTGCGAGGTTATTTCCGCACTTGCGAAGCCGCAGATGCGGACGAGAGAGCGCAGGTGCGGAGCCGGCTGGGGAAGGAGGAAGCCGCATGTGCGAGAGTTTTGGCGCACCTGCGATAGCGCAGGTGCAGACGTATTCACCGCAGGTGCGGAAGGACTGAAGGTAGTGCAGTGTTTTAAAAACGGGAAATTTGGCCATTCTTCTCCTATTTTCATTTGGTGTGGGCGATTGTGGAGAGCTTCAAGGGAGATTTTGTTCAAGCATCATAAGGCAAGTTGTTCCAGATCATTTCAAGATTTATTACATGGTTTAGGTACGGATTTAAGTGTGGGAATTTTTGGAAATTATGGGATTTGGAAGAAAACCTAGAATTTGTATTTTTGGATTTCCCACGAATTTGAGCATGAAAATTAGAGTAAATTATATATTTGAGTTAGTAAGGCTATGGGTAGAGTTTATCTTCGAGAAATTTCGGAATCCGGGCACGTGGGCCTAAGGGCAATTTGGTCAACTTTTCGAGCGGAGTTGGGAATTTATATAATTTGAATTGTTACAAGTATTAGAGTATATTTTCATTGGTTTGACCGTTATTTGGCTAGTTTTGGGGCATTGTGCATTGATTTGGGTCATCGAAAGGGCTTGGAAGCCGGTTATGGAACTCCGGAGCAAGGTAAGTCTCATTTCTAACCTTGTGAGGGGGAGTTGTCCCCATAGGTGAACTAATCGAATATGTGCTACTATTTGTGGGGGCTACATACGCACGAGGTGACAGGAGTCCATGCGTAGCTATTATCATACTTGTGTCTGGGTAGTCTAGGACCCACTAGCATGCTTTACTTGTTGTACTTGTAATTTTGCCAATAAAATTAGACCGTTGAAATTTTCGAATTAGTACCTGAATTCCTAAGAAGGATAAAGTTTATTTTCTTAATCATCTAGAAAGGGAATTGATTTTCCTTGGATAATTGATTTCCTGATAAAGCATGTTTTACTTGCCGTACTTGTAGCCTTACTGATAAATTTATAATATTTAAAACCTTATCGAACTTGGAAAATGGATTTCCATAAAAGATTTAAATACTATCTTCGAGTCCATTAAAAAAAGAGAATTTTATCACTTCCTTGAGTAACTGTTTTCCTAATAAAATGTGAATTTAATGTGTAAATATGTGTATCTATGAGTACCTGAGTCGCATGTATGGTTTGTGAGCAGGGTAACCCTATATATATGACCGATTCGCATGATCAATTCACGAGCGGGGTAATAGATGCATCTATGGTTTGAGTTGTTCGACCCTTCGGCAGTGCACATTTTATTGTCGTTGATTCGCGCCGTTCGACCCTCGGCATTTCTTGCGCATGATATTTGCTGCGTACTTTCTTTGATTTTTACCTGATTACTGGCCTGGGAATTTTAAATTTTCAAGTGAAATGACGAGGATTTAAGAATATTAAATGTGAAAGAAGTTGCTATTTCCTGTCGCTACTTGTTAAATTGCCTATGATATCCATGCTTAGCGTCACCCTTGACTTTATCAAACTGCCCTCTAGCAAGTGTCAAAATTCGACCTCTCGTCACTACCTCTTCAAGGTTAGGCGGGATACTTACTAAGTACACGTTGTTTTCATACTCATGCTACACTTGCTGTGAATTTTTATTACACATGTACATTCATATCTAGTGGCTCTGCTTGACTAGTGATGTGGCTGACTTGGACTTAGACGAGCTGCACCATCCGAAGACGACCCGCAGCCGGCTGAGTCTCCCTCATATGTATTGTATTTTATTTTAAATTCCTTGTCCAATTTGTATTCCGGACAAGTATTATAGTACATGTATAATTCTTAGATATTTGCTCATGCACTTGTGACACCGGGTTCTGGGATGAGTTGGGATGTATTTTATTTAAATGGATTGTTAAACTATCGTTACTTACTTAACGGATTTTTATTCACTTATTATGTAATGAAATGAAAGGTAATAAAGATTTCAAACGCTAAAATAGGGATTTAATTTAACTATTTTGTGTTAGCTTGCCCGACATTAGTGTTCGGCGCAATCACGACCTTAATGGATTTCAGATCGTGACAACGTGGTATCAGAGCACTAGGTTCCCTTAGGTTTCACGAGTCATGAGCAAGTCTAGTAGAGTCTTGCGGATCGGTACAGAGACGTCTGTACTTATCTTCGAGAGGCTACATGGCTGTTAGGAGTACTTCTCTTCTTGATTCCTCATCGTGCGATTTGATTCCCTTTAAGGCTTATGCCTAAGTTTCTTCCTATTCCATCTTACGCGTCGCGAAACGCTTGCTACAAATCGGGAATTTGAGGAATGGTAATGGTACTAGAGATATGGTGCGTGATGTTTTTCCATGCGTAGTTGGTTGAGGCTACTGTCGTTGCCTTGCGGAAGGATATTATGTTGTTTTAGCTCAGTAATTGTATTTCGGAGAGCTTTGAGGCTATGCTAAGGTGGTTATGATGTTATTATTGATTACCGCGCGGTGTTGATGTGATAATGGGATGCTTGCCCACAGGTCGGGGCAGTGAATGACTTGAGAGGAGGTATTCCCAGAGCGTGATTCCGAGGTTTCGGTAGTTGATTTCCGACGGAGGAAAGGCAATTGAACTATAAATGTTCAAGTTTGGGTTGATAAAGTAATAAGACTTGGTGTTTTCCAGTAAGGTGGAACTTTCATCTGTGATGTGGTATCGTTGTATTTGATCGGATAGAATATGTTAAGTTCGCCGGTGTTATAGTTTCTTCTATTGCATTGGGTCAGAGTGTTGTGAAGTAATATTGAAGAAGCGGTTGTCAGAGATCGTAGTTTGCGGTGGTTCAGGACTGAATAGGTATTTCTAATGCGGGCGACTCAAGAAAGATAATCTTCGGAAAGGTTTGAAGTTGTGGTGATCTGCTGGTTTAAGTGCTACAAAGATAGTCATTGGCCTAAGGCAACGACTGGGCAGCAAGGGATGAGGAAGGACACGTGGGAAGTGTCAGCTGATGGTAATATTTCTAAAAGGCCAGGTGTAAGAAAATAAAGTCAGGTAGTTGCTTGCAGGAGTGAGTTTAACTAAAGTGGGAGAGTGGAAGCATAGCATATGATTTCTGTGGTAAGATAGATACACCTCTTGAGGGGAAGTTTGGAGTGATTTGGGAATTCTAGTGGATGATGATTGGGTCCACAGACTTAAATTGAAATATTGGCTATTTCGGCGGAAGGTTAGATACAACAGAGAGGAGTTGTTCAGAATGAAGAAGGATGCAACCTAGCTATGAATTAGAAGATATTGTCGTGCATTTAGTAGGTGTCCATGAGGAGAAGACGGATTGGTAAAGTTGGTAAATGAGGACGGGCGTAGGATGGGGTATTGATGTCGTAGAGATTGTGAAGTACAACGTCGCTGGAAGGTGTCAGTTGGTAATTTCCGCAGGAGGGTTATCTCCCATGAGCAGGTTAGCGGTTGTGTGGTTGGCAAGTTTCTGCGAGGAATTCCAGTGGCTATTCGGTAGGAGGCCGAATATGTGAATGATGCGAGGAAATTTGAGTATTCATGGAATGCTAACAGGAGAATTTAGAAGAAATTGACGGGATGGTTGAGCAAGATCATGTCAGCAATGAAGAAAGAATTTCGGTAGGGTCCGGAGTGGTGCAAAGAGTAGCTTCAGGCTAAGTGGGAGAGTCCCACCACCTGCAATTGGGTTGCAGGATTATCTTCTCATAGGGTTGCGGATTATCGACGTATTGGAAAGTTATTACAGCTAAGGGGAAAGGAGTAATTGCGCATGGGATTTGATAAATGTGTGTAAAAGTTGGCCCTATTGGACCAGGATTAGGCTTTGGAAGATTCAGAATTTATGCTTACTGCATAGGTGAGTTATAAGGGTAGTGACTTAGTCATGTGTTCCATTGAGAGGGTGTTCGTGTGCTAGAAGAGCCTTGGAGTTGATTGTATTTGGGGCCAAGTCAGAGTGGGTGACTCGCAATAGTGGTCCTAATGAATTCGGAAGTTAAGAATGCGGTGCTTAAGGGTTCCATGTCAGCAGTATGGCTAAGGATCGGACCTTGCAACAGATTGTGATAGGAGGCCCGGAATGTTCCATGATGTTTTCGGCTAGCAGTATAGTATTGGAGGAATGAGAGAAATAAACTCTGGATTTGTAGAAAGATTATCATGATGGGTATATCAGTCGAAGATGTGAATGTGCACAAGGAGGGTATGAGACGGTTTTTGGGATTGAGACAACATGGTCTCGTGAATCAAGGCTACTCGAGATGAGTGAGGATTGAGTTCGGTTTGTGTTGTTATGGTTCTCTTGAATTGAGATAAGTAAAAGGGTTTTTATGTGATGAAGTGTTCAACCTAATAGTGGCTCAGGAGGTATGATGGAATCCTGGTGCTATTTCATATTGGCATGTTAGGTGCAGTGAGTAGTATGGAACTGGAAGTAAGGATCAAGGTTGCGGTTTGGTGTTGACAAAGATGCCATGATCTCTAACGAGCAGAAAAGGGATTTGAATGTTTGAATTAAGCTGGTAATGTCTTTAGCGTCGCCTGAGAGCGGTGTTTCGTGAGAGAGGCTTTGCATACTGGTTATGAATTTTTGAATTGCTTTATATCATTTGTGTGGCCGGTGGTATGGATGTGCATACTTGTTATTTAGTGTATGAGATCGTGGAAGTGTATTCCACAGGAAGACTGTATAAGTGTGACATGTAGTCACTTAGTGGATTGAAGATTTAGACCAAGTATAAAGAAGTGTAATGCTGCTTATTTGAGGATTTATGCCTGGAAGGCGTTCAGTTCACTTTGTTGTGGATTGTGGGGTGTTTGTCTCGGCTATGATGGTTGTTCTTGCGTGTTATGAGAAGAAATGGGCTATTATGGACCTAGGTAAGGCTATTAGCCTAATTCAGTGTGAGAAGAATCGGCTTGAAGTGTGTGAATGGATTTAAATAAGATTATGGACTTCATATGAGTCAGATGTGTTCACTTCAGTATAGCGCTCCTCAAGGAGGGGTATTGGAATATTGGATGTTGTTCCATCTTCGTCCATTTCATGTAACATTAAGATTGTGCCGTGTGAGTTGTGAAACGACTTGATAATTTCCTATGTGTTGAGTTTCCGCGTAGTGATGATGTTATATGAGCAGGAGAGATCTTGAGATTCAGAGTGTATATATATATATATATATATATATATTGTCCCTCAGTTGTGCTTAAGTTTTGTAGCATATGGCTCTATCAGCCTCCCCAGGATGGTATTATGCACTTAGCGTGCTTGCGACCGATATTCGATATTTTGGTGGTAGTGAGCAATTCAGCTCGGTGTGTATCTCCTTATGTAAATTTCATGTGTGGATCAGGTGGCATGCCGCCACGGGTATGTCATTTAGATCGGGTTGCACGCCGCAACAGTGTGATGTTGAGTAAGGTTCCCTATATCTATTTTCTTGTGTTTTGCTTCCTACTTTCAGATGAAGGTTCATATTAGTTGCATGAGTCCAGTAGTCCCTTCCCGAGTCATTTCCTTATGTATCATGTTCGAGTTGAGGCCTATTGGCGCATTGTGTCATCGTGTGAGACTGTTGGTCATGTCGGGGGTGAATTGTTTCCTGAGCAGTTCATACTGGGTGAGACGAGATTATTGGATTAGGGATCAGTGCGATAAGATTATGTGAGGTACATTAAAGAACAATTACCATTATTTGGTTGGTAATGAGGTGATGATTCTAGACAAGAGGAGAGATTCAGTAGTTGGTTAACTCTGTAGTTGGTTGTAAATTTCTACACATCTCCTCCATTGTGGTGGTATCGTAAGCGTTATAGCAGGACCTATATATATGTCATGAGGTGCATTGGGAGCATCAGATTCGTGGAATTTTGGCTATTAAGGTTCAAGGAATGTCATTGTGGTTAGGTGATGAATTATGTGGTGCATGGTGATAATTCAGCAAAGGTATGCAGTCATGTTCTGGTACATCGTGTTGTAGTTGATACAGTGTTCATATATTGGAAATAGGCCTGGCAGAGACTTTCGGGTGTTGGAACTGGGTTCTGAGCTTTTGTATGGATAAAGGAGGATATCTTCAGATTTGATCGATCTAATGAGCTCAACTAAGTAGTGGCAGCACAGGTAGGTGCACGAAGTGTTAAACAATGAATTTTGGCAATTCCAGAGCAATTCGTGGCACGTTCGAGGATGAATGTATGTTAAGTGGGAGAGAATGTAACGACCCGACCGGTCTTTTTGAGCTCTAGCGGGTCATTCAGCGGTTTGAGGACATGAGCAACTTCGTTTCAGGTATTATGACTCGTAGGCGTGGTCGGAGTTGAATTTCGGGAAGTTCGGAGTCAATTTGGAAAGAAAATTCTCATTTCGGAAGCCTTAAGTTGGAAGAATTGACTAAGATTAGAATTTTGAGTAAAAGACCTCAGAATCAGGATTTGAAGGTTCTAGCAGGTTCGTATGATGATTTCGGACTTGGGCGTATGTTCGAAACGGGTTTTGGACGACCCGGGAGCGTTTCGGCGCATATTGTAGAAGTCAGCATTTGAGAAGAAATTTCATAAGTCTGGGTTGAAGTACTTTTCAGTGATATTGATGTCCGTTTGGGATTCCGAGTCTGGGAATAGCTCCGTATGGTGATTCTGGAGTTGGGAGCGCGATCGGAAGTGAATTCGGAGGTCCGTAGGTTATTTTGAAGTCATTTGGCTAAAGATAGAAATTTGAAGGTTTTTGAGAAATCCGACCGGAAGTGAAAATTTTGATATCGAGATTGGAATGCGATTTCGAAAGTTGGAGCAAGTCCGTAATATTGAATGTGACTTGTGTGCAAAATTTGGGGTCAATCGGACATGATTTGATAGGTTTCGGCATCAAATGTAGAAGTTGGAAATTTTAAAGTTCATAAAGATTGAATTGTGATGCGATCCATTGTTTCGATGTTATTTGATGTGATTTGAGTCCTCGGGCAAGTCTGCATTGTGTTTTGGAACAGGTTGGTTCAATTGGACGGGGCCTCGTGTTGATTACAGGTGGTTAACAGATCAAATTTGGAGTTGAGAGCAAGCTGAGGCTGCTGTCATCTGGTGTGAACGCACCTGCGAGGTTTTGGTCACAGGTGCGGCTATGGTGTCGCAGAAGCGGAAAAGGGGTGGCTTGGATGGGGGCCGCAGGTGTGAGGTTATTTCTGCACATGTGAAGGCGCAGATGCGGACGAGACAGCACATGTGCGGAGCCGACTGGGGAAGGAGGAAGCCGCAGGTGCGAGAGCTTGGGCGCACCTGCGGGCGCGCAGGTGCAGGCGTAGTCACCACAGGTGCGGAAGGACTAGAGGCAGTGCAGTGTTTTAAAAACGGGAAATTTGGCCATTCTTCTCCTATTTTCATTTGGTGTGGGCGACTGTGGAGATCTTCAAGGGGAGATTTTCTTCAAGCATCGCAAGGCAAGTTGTTCCAATTCATTTCAAGATTTAATACATGGTTTAAGTACGGATTTAAGTGTGGGAATTTGTGGAAAATTATGGGATTTGGAAGAAAACCTAGAATTTGTATTTTTGGATTTTTCCCACGAATTTAAGCATGAAAATTAGAGTAAATTATATATTTGAGTTAGTAAGGATATGGGCAGAGTTTATCTTCGAGAAATTTCGGAATTCGGGCACGTGGGCTCGGGGGAAATTTGGTCAACTTTTCGAGCGGAGTTGGGAATTTATATAATTTGAATTGATACAAGTATTAGAGTATATGTTCATTGGTTTGCCCGTTATTTGGCTAGTTTTTGGGCGTTATGCATTGAATTGGGTCATTGGAAGGGCTTGGAAGCCGGTTATGAAACTCCGGAGCGAGGTAAGTCTCCTTTCTAAACTTGTGAGGGGGAATTGTCCCCATAGGTGAACTAATTAAATATGTGCTACTATTTTTGGGGGCTATGTACGCATGAGGTGACGGGAGTCTGTGCGTAGCTACTATCATGCTTGTGTCTGGGTAGTCTAGGACCCATTAGCATGCTTTACTTGTTGTACTTGTAATTTTTCCAATAAAATTAGACCGTTAAAATTATCGAATTAGTAACTGAATACCTAAGAAGGTTAAAGTTTATTTTATTAATCATCTAGAAAGGGAATTGATTTTCCTTGGATAATTGATTTCCTGATAAAGCATGTTTTACTTTCCGTACTTGTAGCCTTACTGATAAATTTATAATATTTAAAACCTTATCGAACTTGGCAAATGAATTTCCAGAAAATATTTAAATACTATCTTCGAGTCCATTAAAAAAAGAGAATTTTATCACTTCCTTGAGTAACTGTTTTTCTGATAAAATGTGATTTTAATGTGTGAATATGTGTATCTATGAGTACCTGAGTTGCATGTATGGATTGTGAGCAGGGTAACTCTATTATTTTATATGACTGCGTCGTATGATCGATTCGCGAGCGGGGTAATAGATGCATCTATAGTTCGAGTCGTTCGACCCTTCGGTAGTGCACATTTTATTATCGTTGGTTCACGCCGTTCGACCCTCGGCATTGCTTGCGCATGATATTTGTTGCGTACTTTCTGTGATTTTTACCTGATTACTGGCCTGGAAATTTTAAATTGTCAACTGAAATGGCGAGGATTTAAGAATATTAAATGTGAAAGAAGTTTCTATTTCCTGTCGCTACTTGTTAAATTGCCTATGATATCCATGCTTAGTGTCACCCTTGGCTTTATCAAACTTCCCTCTAGCAAGTGCCAAAATTCGACCCTCTCGTCACTACCTCTTCGAGGTTAGGCGGGATACTTACTGAGTACACGTTGTTTTCGTACTCATGCTACACTTACTATGCATTTTTATTGCACAGGCTCTGCTTGACGAGTGATGTGGCTGACTTGGAGACTTAGACGAGCTGCACCATCCGGAGACGACCCGCAGCCGATAGAGTCTCCCTCAGATGTATTGTATTTTATTTTAAATTCCTAGTCCAGTTTGTATTCCGGACAAGTATTGTAGTACATGTATAATTCTTAGATATTTGCTCATGCACTTGTGACACCGGGTTCTGGGATGAGTTGGGATGTATTTTATTTAAATGGATTGTTAAACCATCGTTACTTACTTAACGAATTTTTATTCACTTATTATGTAATGAAATGAAAGATAATAAAGATTTCAAACGCTAAAATAGGGATTTAATTTAACTATTTTGTGTTGGTCCTCCCGACATTGGTGTCCGGCGGCAGCACGACCTTAATGGATTTCGGGTTATGACATAGCGTGTTATAAAATAACGTCTGTAAAGTAAATAACCAAAGGCAAGTATAGAGAGAAACTGATATATTATTTAACTTTCAAACTGATGTACATAATGAACTGAAATCTCCTCTATTTATAGAAAAAGGAAGCTGCTGTGTAAGCTGCTACTGCAAGCTGCTGTGTAAGCTGCTTGTAAGCTGTTATTGCAAGCTGCCGTGTAAGCTGCTTGTAAGTTGCTATTGTACCAGATGTAGATAATCTTCTACGGAGGTAATGTTTATCCATAACGGAGTACAAAAATGATAAGCTTCTTTAGGAGGCTTATTTCCAATAGAGTACTAAATAGATAAATATATTTACGGCAGTGTCCCATATGGATAAACTTCTTGAGGAAGCTTATTTACAACAGAGTACTAAATGAACATCCATAATATAATATATATTTATAACACATGTATGATTTTTCTCATCATAATTATAATTATAAGATATTTTCCAACAAATATATATGTTTTTTTGTTCCTTGCTTGTCTAATTGCATTATGCATTACTCAATATTACTTAATTGACATATGAATTTTTTTTATAAATTGCAGTTAAATATAATACAATAAATATAATTTTGTTACTCTTGAAAGTTAACTTGACTTTATCTTATATGACTTTCTCAAATTATTTCGTTATTCAAATGTATCTATAGTATTTTTGAGTATGATTTATTTACTTAATTTTATCGAATAATTTTAAAGTGTGGATAGAATCACATTACATTTATTCTCCTCTTTATACATTAATTTTTGTTCTACAATATTTTAATTTTTTCATTTAGTGTTTATCTATAATACGAATATTACTGTATTATTTTTCTAAATGGATGATGTTGAATTAGTCCAAAGGTTAAATAGAGAAGATTTTTTTATTAAATGTCATAATCAACTAATAATTATTTGTTTTTGTTATTTTCAATAGGAAATTAAATTTAATTCTTTTTCCTGTTTGTATTTAATATGAAAGTTTAATTCTTTTTTAATTAAAATTACTACATAATAAGTTAAATTATATATTTTTATATTTTGATTTATTTTTGTTGAAATTATTGTTTATGTTTTTGTCTTTTGTTTCATCTATTATAATATTTTTAGTTACATGATCTTATCCATATAGCATGAGCATATTAATTATTACTCAATTCTCATCTCAAAAAATAAATTAGTCTTATCATTTTATATATATATATATATATATATATATATATATATATATTTGTATAATAGTTTCCTTAAAAATATATAGATATTTTGATTTAGTTATTTATTATTAATTAATTAAGAAATAAGTTATATGTGACTTTTTCTGGTTATTCCATATGGTTGAATTAGTTATTAGGTAATTATTTAATATGTGACTAATTACATGTGGCTAATTTTAAGGCTGCTACTTGGCTTAAAGAGAGGGATTTTCCTCTACTTTTAATAATATATAGATATAAATATTTAGTTAAATGATCTTATCTTATAGCATGACCATATGAATTATTCAATTCTCATCTCAAAAAATAAATTTGTCTTATCATTTTATATAACTCTATATTGAAGTTATTTATTTATATTTTTATCTTTTATTTATAATATTTTCCTTACAAATATATAGACGTTTGATTTAGTTATTTATTATTAATTAATTAAGAAATATGTGAATTTTTCTGGTTATACCATATGAATAAATTAGTTATCAGTTAATTAGTTAATATATTACATGTGGCTAATTTTAATTCTCTCACTTGGCTTAAGGAGATGACTTTTTCCTATCCCTTTAATAATATATAGATTAATTGACATATGAATTTTTAATGAATTACCAGTTTAATATAATACAATGAATATAATTTTGTATTACTCTTGAAATTTAGCTTGACTTTATCCTATATGACTTTCTCAAATTATTTTGATATTCAAATGTACCAATAATTTTTTTGAGTATTATTTATTTACTTAATTTTATCAAATAGATTTAAAGGTGGACAAAATCACATCATATCTATTCTCCTTTTATACATTAGCTTTTGTTCTACAATATTTTAATTTTTTCATTTAGTGTTTATCTATAGTACGTATATTACTGTATTATTCTTCTAAATAGATTGTGTTGAATTAGTTCAAAGGTTAAATAGAGAAGTTCTTTTATTATATGTAAAAATCTCTAATAATTATTATTTTTGTATTATTTTCAATAAGAAATTAAATATTCTTCTTTCCGTTTGTATTTAAAATGAAAATTTAATTTTTTTAATAATAAATTAAATTATATCTTTTTATATTTTATTTATATTCTGAAATTATTGTTTATATTTTTGTCTTTAGTTTTATCTATTAAATTATTTTTAGTTACATGATCTTATCCATATAGCATGACCATATAAATTATTATTCAATTCTCATCTCAAAAAATAAATTAGTCTTATCCTTTTATATATCTTTATATTGAAGTTATTTATGTCACGCCCCAACCTCAGGGAGCACGACCGGCCTACCCAACTCGCTTATGATCAAGAGAAGGCACATTACCATTAGTTAAACAGTGAAAAGATCATATGCATTAACATCACTAATTCATTTCATTTCATTTTGCCACATCATAGTTAAGTTCACAAAATACATACAGTTTACAATTTAGTGGAACAAGAGTTCAAAACACACATAATCTGTCTGATCCTTCTAGCACCCATACACAACCCACGTACCGTCTACGGAGCCTCTAAAGATACAAAAGATAGTTATAATAATGCCGGCGACAAGGCCATGGTGATACCTCAAAACGTGATAAAAATATGCATAAGAGATATAATATATGACCCCGGGATGAAATGGGGCTCACCAAGACTACTGAGAAGAGGATGCACCACTAGCTGCGATCAACACTGTCTGCTGTAGAACCACCTACATCCATTTAATGATGCAGCGCCCCCGACAAAAGGGACGTTAATACTGTCGAATAGTACTAGTATGTAAATCTAAAATACCATCTCAATATAATGAACAATAATACAAGGGGAAAAAGCAGTCATGAGTTCAATAAGAGCTTCAAACAATACTAAAACACCAAGTAAGGGTCACATAAGTTCTCAATCAATTTCCATCTTTTTAGGTTGGTATACTTTAGTGCCATGTGCCACAATCCACAATGCCACTGTGTTCTTACACGGATTCCGATTCCGACCCGATCGGCTAGGTCATCTCATTTGAGACATCAACCATATCCAATATTTCAATCCTTATTTCCAGCACAATTACCACCATGTGTGTAGCATGGCATCCGATCACGGACCGATCAACTAGGCCATCTCATTTGAGACATTATCTTTCTGATCAATCATCTCAATTTACATTTCTTTCCCATCTTTCGATACATTGGCGCGAGTGGCCTCATTTACTAAGTAGTTCTTGGCACTTGGCCGTATTTTACAATTTAAGTTTCCCTTTTTACACATTCCATAGCATTATCAACAACATCAATAAGACCTATCATGTAAAACACTTGTACACATAAAGGAAAGACTTGAAAAATTCCAAGTAATAAAGGGTTTTCATACAAATTGGCACAACAACCTTTATTCGATTTTGACATAAAGTCTTAACCTTTCTTAACACATACTCCACATTTTTACACGTATCCTCGAAGGGCAAGATGACATGATAAGCATTAAGTATAATTATTGAACATATATCACTTAGTACACACGTTTGGGATAGTCAATTCAAGTATGATCAATTTGGGGACTTACACCAATTTCACGAACACCAGGGGTTTCGATTCGAAGGAGAAGGAGGTTTATCCATACATACCTCAATTAAGCCCCTTAAAAAACCCTACGATATTCCAGAATGTTCGCAACTTCAATCTATTTTAGACATGGAGCACAATTGAACCCATAATTAGGCAAACAATTATAATCCTAGCTCACTTGAGCATTCTATCAAACACTATGTGTTTATTAAGGTTTCATGGCCCCTTTTATGAAATATTACACCAATCCATTCCCCATTATTTTTTATCTTTGATTTACAACTTCCCCATATACCTTAGAAACACATGCATGCAAGGTAATCACCCTCACCCCCCTGAATTATCGTACTAATGGCCCATTATAGCTATATTTTTGAATTGAGAGCTGGGGTGATGAAACCTTACCTCTTAGGAAGAAGAATTAAGTGCCTCTCTTGATAATCTTCAAGGTTTTAAGTGATAATTGAAGAATAATTTGGTGAAGATTAGTTCTTCCCTCTAGGACTCTCTCTCACACTCTAGAAATATCAGAAAATAGGTTCAAAATAGTCTAATATGGGTATTTTAATGAGATATGGTCGGGTTTAAAATGAGAACATAGGAGCTCCGACACAGATCTGCGGTCGCATATGCGACCGCATAATACTTCTGCAGACCCCAAATGGACCGCATAATTGCGCTCGACCCCTGGCATTTTTCTGCTTCGATTTACGACCAGTATGCGGTCCGCAGACCTGTTTTGTGGTCGCATAATGCGTCCCACATGACAAATCCCAAAGTTGGATATGTGATCAAAGTGCAGCGCAAAATAGGTATGCGATCGCATAATGGGCCGCAAAAATGACATCAAAATTGGCGTCCGCAGAGTGATTCTGCGACCGCATAGTGGGCTGCAAAAATGCCTTTTCTGCAAATATTTTCCTTCATCTATTTAACGCACTGCTCAATCCAAAAAGTTCGAACATTATTGGCCTCTACGCCTAGCTAGGCATCACAGACTCCCGAATTTTAGGAAAATATTTTACGGGGTCTTACAATTTATTTATATTTTTTCCTTTTTTTTATAGTAGTTTCCTTAAATATATAGATATTTTGATTTATTTATTTATTAATTAATTAAGAAATAAGTTATATGTGGCCTTTTCTGGTTTTGCCATATTGCTGAATTAGTTATTAATTAATAGTTAAATAGTTAATACATTACATGTGGCTAATTTTAAGGCCGCTTGGCTTAAGAAATGAATTTTCCTTCTACTTTTAATAATATATAGATATAAATTTCTACTGAAAAAGTAGAAACGAGAAGAAGAATATGGAAATTTTTACTTGATGTGCAGTATTTTCAGATGATGCATTTCTTAATTTTATAGACATGTAGTTAATATTAAAAAAAGATAGAAAAAAATTCGTTAATGCGTTCAAAATTAAAGAAGAATTGGTAGGAAGAGATTAAATATGTACTACTAGTATAATGTGGCCACCAATCCACGTGTAAGCCTCGTCAAGTTTTGTTTGTTTGATTTCCTTTTTCTTGAAAAATGACAACAAGAGGTTAAAAGATGCTACGAGTAAGAATCGAATCGCAAAGTTTCGATGTTTCGAATGAACACCCTTACTGCGGGATTATCACTCTCAGTAGTGTCAATGGGTGTGCATTTATTCATTATATATCATAATAGAGAATGTTTTACGTATATACACGGTCTAATTTTTCGGTGAAGCGTGTTCAAATGACCATCGTTATTTGATTGTAGCTCCGCCGCTAATTGAACGTATACTTTTTTAAGCTTGGCCAACGAGAGATATTCCATGATGTGATGCTCCCTTAATATCAATGTGCTCCTCTTAGGAGGCCTTTGGACATGAAATTCTTTTCAAAAAGATAGAAAAATAGAAACTGAAGAAAGTTGTTTGATTAGTTGTTTTAACCTTTTTAGTAGAGATGGCAATGGGGCGGGGCGAGTTCTGCCTCAATCCGCAAAGGCTTCAACCCGCCCCGCATAACAAAATTTTATGTTGTCAACCCGCCCCGCCCCACATAAACCCGCTCCACACCGCATAATACAAAGTTTCTTCTATTTTTTAATTATTAATTTTAATGAGTATTTTTTCCGAGACATTTCTCCGTTAAATTTTACTAACAAAACTAGTTGTTTTATTTATTTTAGGGCTTTTAAAATCAAGAATCAAAAGGATTATTAGAAAGAAACCAAACCCAGAAAATTGAAGGAGTAAAACATTTTGGATTATAATTGCTGACCATTTCTAAATCTTATTAGGATTAGTTTCTGGACAAATATAAATTCAATTAAGTGAATTGGTTTTGTAGTAATAATGATGATATAAATGCATATACTAGTAATAATGATGATTGAAACTGTATGCTTAGCGGCATTTTATAATCAGATTCTAGGAAATATTAAATTATCCCAAAACCCGCAACCGCCCCGCAAGCGCGTTGATTTTAATAAAAATATTTCAATCCGTCCCGCATCCGCACCGCCTCATTGCCATCCTTACTTTTTAGATGTTATGACATAGTGCAATATTCAGAACTTGAATAATTTGTTGCATCTTACACCCTTTAATTAACTCAATAGAATTAGGTTTCATCTAAGGACTACTGAAACTAACTGGTGATACATTGACTAGGCAGTTTTTAACCAGCTAGCTAATGTATTTAGTTTAACCAGTTAGACATTACCTAGCATTGCTACGTTATCTGCTTTGATTTATGGATTGGCATTTGGAGGAGCCTAAATATAATTGACTGGAGTACCTGAGATTGCATTTGCTTGAAATACTTCAGTTTAGATACAAGTTTGCTTAGCCAGGCTTTATATTTGTTTTACCAAAAAAAGTGTTAACCTTTTCTTAAACGAATTAATATAAAGATGGGGTAAATTCTAACCAAAGATAATTAACTCTAGATCGAAGAACATTAAGTAGGAAATATCGGGAATGGTTAGATTTTTGAACCCGTCGAGATTATAAAATATGTCAAGTGAAGCTAATGGACTTATATTCTCAATGCTGTTATTCTACAATATGCTATAAAGAAGAACGATAAAGTGTCTTGTTGACATATATGGACTATATCTTTATTGATTTCATGATTGAGATTACAAAGGTTTGGAAAAATATTTTGAACCTTCTCTTGGGTTCCCCCTGGATTCCCTTCGGAGAAGGTTCTTCAAGAAGAAGAAAAAAGAAAAGTCCTCTTGCTATCATTCTCTTATCCTGTATATATACTAGATGTTCCCCCTGACCCAGCAATCCAATTCCAGGGTACTTTATTCTGCTATTTATACTTTAGGTCGGCCTCCCTAAAAGCCTTGGCATGGGCCTAGACGTAAAGGCTTTCTAATGGTTCGATCTAGGCCATGGCCGAGATGCTCATCGTTACGGTGTCTTGCGTGAATCATCACAACTTAATCACCTTCTCTTCGTTCCCTTCTGATGCCTTCCTCACGTGGTTAGATTTCGAC
This sequence comes from Nicotiana knightiana, assembly GCA_005239525.1. Taxonomy (NCBI): domain Eukaryota; kingdom Viridiplantae; phylum Streptophyta; class Magnoliopsida; order Solanales; family Solanaceae; genus Nicotiana; species Nicotiana knightiana. The sequence continues at coordinate 16,958 of MDKJ01235221.1, forward strand.
CCATACAGTTAGTCCCTCCGTCTATTGGGGTTGCCTTTGGGCGAGCACGATGGGCGGACCTCTTCAATTCGAGAACTTTGAGAAATCTGCACGTTTTGGTTGACGGGCAAGCACCTCTTAGCGGGGTGATGATGTGACATTTCGAAAGCTTCGTCAGACCAGTGTGTCAGTTGAAATGACATTAAGCTCGTCAGGTGTCAATATGGCACACGTTCATCTTATGCCGCATCATTTCCCGTGCCTCTCCCGTTATTTTTTTGAAAAAGGCGGCGCTTCATTTCATGAACCGGTGTATTTATGTCTATAAATAAGAGAGTTTCTCATCCAAATGTTGTGTTTCCCAAAGCATTCACAAGTAGATCCTAAAAGCGTTTGCTCTTTTCACCCAGTTCATATTTCTTTTTTTTTTCCGCCGGCAATTCCTGTGGCTGTTACCCTTCTTTCCTTACGTTCACGATCTTTATAATCGCTTAAAGTGATGGCCAATACTTCTTTTAACCCTGACCGAGTTTCTGGTGCTCCGGTGCCGGAAAATGTCGTGCCTCCCCTCAAAGAGGGAGCGAGTTTGGTGGAGGACGAGAGTCTTCCAACGGTGGATGAGGTGGTGCCCCGCCCGGGGAAGGCAAGGACAGAGTTTAACTGCGCTGGCGAAGATGAGCCTGAACCCGTGCTTTCTACGATGAATGCCGTGATGATCGCGACATTCAAATACAAATGGATAATCCATGAGCATATCGAACTCGTTCCGGCGGAAGACGATATAGTACACATACACCACCTGGGGTAATGCGCATTCTACGCGTACCTTTTTATTATTGGGTACACACTTCCCTGCCCTCACTAGCGGCGGACTTCTGCCGCTTCTACTAGGTGTGCCCGACTCAGCTCACCCCATAAATATATAAACTCTTCTTAATGCTCATCAAGTATGCGGAGTTAGCCGACCGTGGGGTTTCGCTTCAACACTTGCTGCATCTCTTCGTCCCCAGCTTTCATAGGGGCACCATGCTACATCTTCGTCACCGAGGTACTAAGATCCTAGTGATCGGAATGGACGAAAAAACCAATCGCCTCTTCTGGGAGAGCTTCTTCTACGTCCGCACGGAACACGTGGTGTCCAACCCCGCCGGGTTCCCTGAGACATGGAATTTTGCTCGTAGGTCTTTCTTTCCCTTACCTTTTTCACTATGTTGATCGGTCATTTTTATCTAGTGATCTCGTTGATTGATTGTTTTTTGTGTTGTTACAGCCAAGAGGTTACCCCCTCCGCAAGTTAATGATATTCGTGGGTGAGTGAGCTCGGTTGTGCCTCATACTGTGGGAATTCGCTCATGGCCACGTTTCCACGAGAGGTTTGGGCGTAAACCTTCCACCGGTAAGTCGCCTCATCTTGGCCTTTAGTTATTTTAACCTTCACCCTGTATTTTCCTTCTACCTTACAGGTCAGAGAGGGGAGAGAAGAGCGAGGGCTCCCGCTATTGCTTTCCGTCAACCGGCTTCCTCTGCTAGGCTCGTACTTAGGGCGGCCACGGATGAGAGTGCTCGGAATTGGGCTATTTCGCAGATTGAGTCTGCGTCCAGATCTGGTCGTTCCGAGGTTTCTCCTTGGTCGGACTCTTTGACCTACACTGTTCGTTCGTCGGGCGAACCCTCTCGTGGGGTTGGCGAAGAGGCCCCATCAAAGAGGCAGAGGATAACGTCAAAGGAGACGTCATTCATTCACGCGCCCTCGAGGGTTGATCCCGTATCGGTGGCGCATGAAAACGGGGGAGATGTCACCCTGGGAGTGGAAGTGATGCCCGGTTCAAGCACGAAAGGGGCCGTTGTGGCATCAGGGCAAAGTTAGGCGGCTGCCACAATTATTCTGAGTGGAACCTCAACATCTCAGCAGGCTCGCACCTCCTCTCCGGCCGGCGAGAGGTTAAAGGGCATAGTGGTGGATGACTATGAGTCCGAGTCGGACATTGACCCTAAGTATATGAGAGTGTTCGAAGAAGGCTTTACCAAGGTTGATGTGTCGGGGGTGTTCCTTCCCGTGTGCTTGAAATCCCGTCGGACCTTAACCTATTGGAGGATACTGTGGATTTGGTTCCGCAATTTGACCTTCTATGCTCCGCCGCCGAAAGCAGGTCTCTTCAGGAGATTAGCGACTCTGGTCTGTCACGCGGCGTGGCTAGGATGGCCTTGAGGGTGAGTTTCCTGTCTTTGCTTTCTTTGTTTTGTGTTTTTTGTTTTCGCTGATCCTTCCTCTCTTTTTTTGCCTTAGACTTACACGTTGGAGATTGAAAGCTCTCATCAGGCCTAGATGCGGGCCAAAGTCATTTTGAAGATGGCTGCGTAATACTATCGGTATCGCGATAGGTGCCGAGAGATGCACATGCGACTTAGAGCGGGTGGTGATGTTCAGTCTCTCAAGGAGGAGTTGGAGAAGAAGGACAGGGACCTGGTGCAGTCCATCCACAGATGTAGTGAGCTCGAGGGGCTGCTCAAGGTTAAAGACGAGGAGCTTGAGGTGGGCAAGGGTGTTGCGGCGGAGTGCGAGGACCTTCAGGCGAAGGTGTCATCCTTGCGAGCCTAGCTCAAACAGAATGCCACTAGAGTTTCTAGTCTAAGTTCGTAGTGGACCAAAAAGGTGACCGACTTGGAGAAGAAGGTGGTTGAGTTAGAGAGGATCGAGAGGGATCGGGTGGCGGCCATGGAGAGGGCGGCGGCACTGAAAGACACCTTGCACATCCTCAAGTCTGAGAGAGAGGCTGAGAGGGAGACGACCACGATGAGGGAGGCAAGGCTCGAAGAGCGGATCGGCGAGCTTGAGCGGGATGCCTCAAGCCTAGGTGACAAAGTTGCGGCTTTTGAAGCCGAGATGGCGCAGTTGGCTCAGGCCCCCCCAGAATCTGCCTCTGTTGTTGTTCCCCGCCACTTGTATGAGATGCGAGTCCATGTTGAGGCCCAAATAGATGTATATAAGGATCTGTGGATGGCGAGAAATGTTACTGAGGCCGCTTTTGAGGATGCTCGCGTGAAGGCGCGCGAGGCTCGCTTCGCCTGCGGCTATGAACCCGCGACAGCGGAGGCCGATGGGGGTGCTGAGGTTGAATACGGGCTTTCTTCTGATGGCAGTGGTGCTGGCGGGGATGATGGCGGAGACGCAATAGAGTGAAGTTTTGTAGTCTTTTGGCAGTTTTGTTTTTTGTTCTTTTCTTTGGTGTTGCTTGTTGCTATTGTTTTGTTTTGTTGTTTCTCCTTCTCTCTTTTTTGGGGGCCTATTTTGGCCTCTTGTAAGACGCTGTGCGTATGTAAATTTTGAATAAGATTTTGCTTTTGGTTGTACGTCCCTGACTCTCCTCTCTCTTTTCCTTTTGAGAAAAAGCTTCAGACTTTTTTGTGCTGAGTCCCTGTCTCACTTGGGGATTTGGTGGGATCAACCCTTAATTTATTCAAGCAAGGTTGAATATAAAGTAATTCGATCAAGGTCGAATGTAAATTAATTCAAGAGAGGTATAATGTAAAGTAATTCGAGCGAGGTAGAATGTAAAATAAGTCGAGCGAGGTCGAATGTAAAGTAAATTCGAGCGAGGTCGAATTTCATTTTGGCGACTCGAGCAATCAAGATTTACTTTGGCAACTCGAGCGAGGTCGAGTTTTTTCTTTATTCGGGCGAGATCGAATTTCATTTTGGCGACTCGAGCAAGGTCGAGTTTTACTTTGGCGACTCGAGCGAGGTCGAGTTTTTTATTTGTCGATTCGTGGAGTGATGTAAGAATACTGTGTGCTACTTTGCTTTTTATTGGAGAGTTTCATGCGTTGTAGTTTATGCAGGCATTGGGGTGAGTCCCAGTCCATATAGTCCCTTCATCGCTCGGCCTGGAGAGGTTGTCAACGGGGCGGCCAAGAATTTGCTACTTAGAGGTTTAGATATGATTTGATGTGCATAGTCGGGTGAGTTGGTGCTGCATCGCCAGGGCGATCACATGGGAGAGCTCTTGGTACCCACTATCGCGCCCTCTTTTTCTCGCGAAATCGAGTTTCGACATTTGATAACTCCTTTTGAGAGAAGGGAAAAGGAATTAGTTGTTGGAGAGTCGCCACCTAATTGATTAAGGTGAGTTAGGGCACCTATAGCAAATAACTCATATTATACCAGTTTGCATCACCAGAGATCGTATAAGGGGTCAAATTGCCTTGAGGGGAAGGTTTTAAGCACCCCTCGAGATCCACAACGGTGGGGTCTCGGCCGAACTTAACTTATGCGAATCAGTCTAAACAAGAAAAGCGAGGAATAGTTTAATAGGGATGGGGGGCCTAAGTTTTTTAGCCTATAGGATCACCCCGTGCAACATAAATAATACTTTGTAACTGCCCCCAGACGGGGCGTGTTACTCATATTATTCACCGGGCACAGACTATCATCTCCTGCTACCCGATTACTATCTTTGAGTTTTTACCTAGAGCGCTCTAATCAATTCTAACTTGTGTCCTATGCGTGCACTACTCGTTCCTTACCTATGGTCCTGGAGGCATTGGGACCACTATTTTGGATGGTTCTAGACTTGACCTAAGTTGCTCAAAATTATAAATAATAAGCGACATACAAAACAATTAGGACTTTCAAATAGAGATAAATATGGGCTCAAATTAGCCTCCACATATAAACAACAAATGTACGCAACTGATTAACTTTAGCATATTTATTAATCGCAGAACCCTATAGGCAGGATATCTATGTGATGTTGAACGAACAAACAGGAAGTCGTATATAGAATCAGTTTCTTAGTGCGATTAGTAGAACCTACATATATTTGCCAAATGATTTTAGCATAGCGTAGTACCTAGGCGTTTTATACAATAGTAAATAATAGCAAGTCACAAGAATATGTCTAGAATTATTTGACTAATCATCTAGTCATGTTGTCTAGGTGATTGACAGTTATAATCACAGAAGCATATTCAAAATTAGTTAATCGAGTCCAATAGGCATGGTTTCTAGCGGTGATAATTAACACAGTATTGCATATTCTTAAAAAGATGAGTGAGATGATAATTATATTGATTTAAAACCCTATAAGCATGATTTCTACAATTAAATTGATTTTAAACCCTATAAGCATGATTTCTACAGTTAAACTGATTTTAAAACCTATAGACATGATTTCTATAATCTGAACAGTATACAAGCAGGAATTTGCACGCTTTGGACCAGAGCATAATTAAGCCAAGTATTGATCCTATGGGCATCATTGCTAACACATAATTACTGGACAAATTAATACACCTAAAAGCACGTTTTCTAACATATCGAAGCATTGGTCCTGTAGGCAGGACTTCTAGCATGTAACTTTAACAACACAATGTAGAACCTATAGGCAGAATCGACATAATATAGAGCTTATAGGCAGGATCAACAACACAGTAGATAACCTATAGGCAGGATTTCTACCCAACTTTGCAAATGAAAATAAGAAACCCCTTCCCAATTTTACTAAATACCCCAGAAATTTATTACCAAAATCATTACAGACCAGGTTAATGAATGAATTACAGAATAAAATAAGCTATAGAAGCCTGCAACAGGCCCAAATACACCTGTGCAACCCATTCATTCAACCCATAACAACTCCAAGGCTCATTCTCACAGCTACAGAATAATCAGTGGTGAAGGATTCGCGCATAGCACACTTTAACCCAAATCTCTAGTGTGTCAAAGTTCCCAAGGGCTTCAAGAACCCAGGGAAATGCTCAAAATAGAGAACAAATGCTCAGACACCATTCAAAGGAGATTTGAAACCAAACCCCAGTGTGTCAGAGTTCACAAGGGTCTCACATGGACCCCGAGCAGTGCTCACACTGGGGAGGTTAAGGACAGAAACTAAAGGACCTAAGAATAGGGGTTTAAGGTAGTATAAGCAACACATAAAGGAGGCAATGGTCAGGGGACATATTTTAAAACATGTTCTGATTTTAGGAAGCTAACATAACAGAGTTCAAAACACAGAATAGTAGACAACAAGGTTTGAACATATAGGCAGAATTGCATTAAGAAGAATTTAAGAAACCAAGTTGGCAAGATTTGCAAAGTTGTTGATGCTCAAATGTATAGTACTTACTAAGTTAAAGTTTGAAAGGTCTAATTAGGCTAGGTGTGCATGCTAGCATTAAGGACAACTTTGTTCAATTACAGACAACATTTAGACATGGTATGAAAGCAAAAAGTCAAACAATCATATGAAATCAAAACGAATTAAAGACATGCTAAAGGATAAGTTATCAGGGTACATGAGTGACAAAAAAGGGCTTAACACTGATCAAGCATAACAAGACAAACTTTGTAATGATTCAGAATAGATGAACTAATAAATATTCTAGTATTACCCTAAGAGGTTACTAAAGATTCAGGGAAAGTGCAGAACTAACAAAGTTGTATACAGGAAGTAATTAAACTAACACCTAAGAGGATTCATATTATTCAAACAAACAGTTTCAGAACTAACAGTATTAATTAGAGAATGAAGAGACTCGAACAAACATGAAATTGGCAGAATTATTCTCAAAAGGTAAACTTTAAACACACTGGATCATAGACACAGGTCACAAATGCATAAAAATAAAATGTCCAAGGTACAGTAACTCACCAGTTAGGCGAGAAAAGCAAGAATAACACCACAATAGTCGAGAACCCAGAATATTTGGCCTTGGCTTTCAGCCCGCCAAAACCAGAGATAAACGAGATAGCAAAAAGAACACAGAGCCAAATCTTAAATTTCTTAGTGAGATTACAGTGATTCTAGCTCTTTCTTAAAGGGGAAAGGTGAGGGGTTTATATAGTAGCAGAGATTGAATCGAGTGAACAAGGAAAATTGTAAAATTAATCACAAATAAGGAAGCAGTACACATAGAATCAATAAAGAATCAGATCTGAAGAAAAACAAAGTAAACCCTAGTTTTTTTAGGAAACAAATATCAACGAAATATACATAAGAACAGTAGCATAGATGAATATAGACACGAATAACGCTAAAAATCAGAGAATCAAACTAATTTAGGTCCGATCTAAAGAGATCTGAAAACCCTAAATTAGGGCCAGATGAATATTGACAAAAAGAAAAATCGGGCAAACATATAAGGAAACAAAAGTAAAATAAACAACAAAATAAGGAAAGAAAACATGCAAAATTAATTTTGAAATCAATTTAAGAGAGAAATTCGGTAAACCTAGTTTTTTAGGAAAGGTGTAGATACCAGAAATTCAAACAATATCGGACTCGCATAGTACAAAATCAAACGAAATATAGTCCAGATACCGGAAATAGAACAGAATCGGAGAGATAATACTTGCTATGTTTAGGCAAGTACTAAGTAACATCATAAAGAATCGACTAGCAGCGAGAACATACTAATATGGTAAGGAAATAAGAAGGAAATCCCATTAGAAGAGGGGTTAGGAGAGGGGATTTGGGGTGTGACGGCTAGGGTTAGGGTTCTTCAGAAAGGGGAAGTTAAGGGAGTTTTCTGACGGCGGGTGAGAGGGAATGAGGGGATTAGGGTTAGGGTTGGTTAGTTAAAGGGAGGGATTGAACGGGGGCCGTTGATCTCCTTGGCCGTTGATCTTAGGAGATCAACGGCCAGTATTTGAAATGTGAGTAGGGCGGGTCGGTTAAATGGGTAGCGAGCGGGTTATAACTAAATAGGTCGTTGTGTTTGGGCTATGGTGGATTGGGCTAGGTGTTAAAGTAGTTGGGGTGGGGTTATTTGGGCTGGTTTGGGTAGCCTAGGTCTGAAAATAGGAGGAATTTAGGGCTATTAGTTAAATACCCATTTTTAATTAATAAAATAATTCATAAAAATGATAAATAAAATAGTAAAAATATTATTTGTGCATAAAAATGGTTAATAACAATTATTTAACGCTATAAAAAAATAAAAAGTTATTTTTTGCAAAAATAAACTAATTATAAGCATGTATATGCTATTATCGCAAATGTGAAATTTTAACCTTAAAAATGCAAAATGTAATTATAATAAATGCACCAAAAATATTTAAAACCTGGTATGGATATAATGATGAAGTTAGATGATAAAATCATCATAAAATAATTTGTGATGCATTTAATGATTGTTTATCTAATAAAATATGGGAATAAATTTATTTAAAAATCTTTAAAATTATAGAAGAATTAGGAAAAATACTTGTATGTGCTTTATGAGTCAAATGATGATGCATATGCACTAGTTTGAAAGTATATATGTATATTTGAAATACATGAGGGAAAAATTAGGTATCAACAGCTGTCCTTCTTTACCTGGGAAGGATGAAAGAGTTGTCGGGTAAAGAAATGATGACCGATTTTGACCGAATGAGGTGATTTGAGAGATATAGGCCGCACTCTGGCTTCTGAGCTGCCTACATATCCCTGGTCTTATAGGAATCAGGTCGTGTGTAGTTCTGGATTCAACGGTGAAATGAACTGATGGAGTTATTATAAGAGTGGAAAGAATATTCCGGGTGGGATCAAACGGGATTTGAAAATGGTTATGGGTAAGTGAGACTAGGTAACGGATGATGATCGATTATGTTTAAAATAATTGGAGGATATGGGCATTGGGTGAGAACTGGAGCATAGATCGCTCCTGTTATGATAACTGTTGCTTCCGGATCGCCTGCAAACTCAAAACACAATATGTGCACATAGATTTTTTTAGATTTAAACATGATGCAAATTCACTTTGGACCATGAAGATTGTCTTTGGATGGTGAGGATAACGTCCTTAGACCATGATGTTCCGGGCCATGAATTGTGCGGTAAGAAATTTGCAGGCCATGAAATGATGTTCTCGGGCTATAGTGATGGTGCCTCCGAACCATGATGCCTTTGAATAATGATGTACAAGATTGAGAGATCCTTAGGTCATGGCATGGTGTCTTTTGTCTATGAGGATGATGCCTTCGTACTATGACGCCTTTGGACAAATTGGCTGTATATCAGCCCATGAGATGTAGAGACATGATGCCAGAGATAATGACAAGACAAAGCTTAGTCTTGCGTAGAGTTGGGAGCAGAGCTTAGTCCCGAAAGAATAATGCAAGGTTTGAAACAGAGCAAGTTTTTTGTAAAGGGAGACAATACTTAGTCTCATGCAACTCTTGGGACGATGCTTATTCCCATGTAAGGAGAAGTCAATGCGTAGTCTCATGCAGATAGGGAGGCAAGGCTTAGCCTCACGCAATGATCGAGACAATGCTTAGCCTCATGAAGGCAGTGCTTAGACTTATGCAAATAGAGAGGCAGGGCTTAGCCTCGTGAAGGCAGTGCTTAGCCTTATGTAGATAGGGAGGCAGGGTTTATCCTCATGCCAGGATCGAGACAAGGCTTAGTCTCATGCAGGGAGAAGGCGGTGTTTAGCCTTATACAAATAGAGAGGCAGGGCTTAGCCTCATGAAAGATTGAGACAGGTCTTAGTCTCATGTAAGGATCGAGACAGTGCTTAGTCTCATGCAGGGAGAAGGCAGTGCTTAGCCTTATGCAAATAGAGAGGCATGACTTAGCCTCATGCAAGAATTAAGACATGGCTTAGTCTCATGCAAGGGTCGAGACAATGCTTAGTCTCATGTAGGGAGAAGGCAGTGCTTAGCCTTATGCAAATAGAGAGGCAGGGCTTAGCCTTATACAAGAATTGAGATAGGTCTTAGTCTCATGCAAGGATCGAGACAGTTCTTAGTCTCATGCAGGGAGAAGGCAGTGCTTAGCCTTATGCAAATAGAGAGGCAGGGCTTAGCCTCATGCAAGAATTGAGACAGTGGTTAGTCTCATGCAATAGAAGGCAATGCTTAGCCTTATGCAAATAGAGAGGCAGGGCTTAGCCTCATGCAAGAATTGAGACAGGGCTTAGTCTCATGCAAAGAGAAGGCAGTACTTAACCTTATGCAAATAGAGAGGCAGGGCTTAGCCTTATGCAAGAATTGAGACAGGGCTTAGTCTCATGCAAATGTAAGAGTAAGAGTGAAGTATTCTTAGCTAGAAATATGTTTATGCCCGGCAGTTCTGTCGTCATGAGATACTTGTGGTTATGACCTATTCCTTCATCCAAAGAAAAGTTATGAGTTTTGCGGGGAGGTAAGTTCGTGTCTTTGTCTGCTTGCTTTGCTCCACTTTGCCCGAGGGTCCTATTTGAGTTACCATGGGTAGAACTTGGCTAAAAAATAAAGTTTTTCAAAAGTATGCATGTATGGTTTTCAAAACATATTAATATGTAGATTAAGAAAGCAATTAGATGAACCAGTGACTGTGACGTTATCAGAGACATTGCGAGCTCCTCAAAATTGTACCCCAGTTTTTGAATGATCTTCTAGCTGCTCTGTATGCAATGCCATTGGCTGAACTTGATTCGGAATTTTGAGGAGGATCCTCAAAATTCTGCCCCAGTTTACATAGTATCTTTTGACTGCATCTGAGTTGATGGGCTTTGGACAGATTTCTCCATCCATTTATGCGAGTATGATTGCTCTTCTTGTCAGTACCCTAGATTCGGCTTGTGAGCTTCTTGAGCCCCTCTTCCATATTCTTGATGAGCAGGTCCTTCTCGGCGGATTCTGGTACGTATGAGGTTGGTTGAGTGGAGTGGGGTAAGGTTTCTACGTTTGTGGGATTGTTTTGGTGGATGCCGGGGGTTTGAGTGTAGTGGTGATCATTAGTTGAATTTTGCGGATTGGGGATAGGTTGTGGGGTATGTTAAGGAGTATGGTAAGTAGTGTTTTGTGGGTATTGAGTCGGAAGATGTTGGTGTTGAGGAGGGGTTGGTACTGGTAGAGGATTGAGATTTTGGGGAGGTGTTGCGTATTGGTGGGGAGCGGGAGGATTTTGCGGATGTTGGTTTGGTGTATTTTGAGGAGGTACTAGGTTTTGAGTGTTTTGCTGGTTGATGTCTCAGACGTTTAGGGTGAGGGGAGGTTTGCCAAGTTGCGGACCTGCTGAAGCTGCCCTTACAATTCTAGTATTTTCTGCTCCAACCTTAAGACCAAATCATTCTATTCCGGAGTACTCCGGCCATCTGAAGTTTCAACATTTTCCACATGCACAACATTGTCTTTCCTGATACCACTCATATCATCCATTTTAGATTTTCCCTTACTTCTCGGATTGCTTGGAGGAGGAGGAGGTGGAGGGCCTCTGGATCTGGTGTGATATGCTGATGATGCCAGTATATGCGAACCAACCTTAGGGGATGGGAATAATAAAAATAAAGAAAAAGAAAACAAAAAGGTAAATAAGCCAGCAAGGAGTTTTGAAAGGGTATTTGCAGTATTTAAACACGTATTGCAGAAATATAAAGGCGCGTCCTAATTTGGGACCCTCGTTGTGCCCGAGGTAGGCCTAGCGACATGTAGATTTGGAGAAATGTAATGCCGATAACTGTCTCATTTCATTAATGTAGTAAATAAGAGGAACCTAAAACGACAATAAGCAAATGAGTCACTAATGGCATTTGCCTTATTACATTCGAATTCTAAAACAACTCTAAAAATAAATAATCCTAATCTACTTGGTCCTAGAGGGACCTTCTCCAATCTTGGCCTTCTTGGCTCCGTCAATTATATTCCCCAGGCCGCGCATGTCCAGCAGTAGATACGCCCTTGCTAGGTGTCCTCCTTCGTTTCCCTCTGCATCCTGACAGTCTATGACTCTTTTCCTCATCTTCCTCTCTAATTCCATTGGACCCTGCTCCAGATATTCCAACCTTTCTGTCGATTTGTAGACATTTTCCCTCAACTAGTTAATTGACTCCATGTCAATCTTGTGTTGTTCCAAATGACTGGCCTCAGACTCGAGGGCTCTTTTGCGTAGCCTCTTATACTTCACCTGTGCTTCAGCAGCTTCATCTATGACCCTATTTCCTTGACCGACCCCTGTCTCGACTATTCCTGCTATGCTATGCTATCATCCAAACATGATGGGTAGAAGTACAGATGACATGCGTGGTATCGATCTGGCTCGATGGTATCCTTTTCCACAATAATCTTCAAATGCCACATGTGCTAGGCCTCACATTTGTATGGAATGGCATCGTCTCGAAAATCTGCTTTGTAATGACCCATTTGGAGACTCGCGGTATGACTTATTTTGTACCGGCTTGTCTCATGACCCTAATAGGAACATAGGGATATATGCCCCTTAACCCAATCAACACCAAATGCGGAACATGCCTAGATCTGATGATGAATTCGCTAGTAGGGAACCACTCGAACATCCAATGAACCTTGTCCTCGGTCAGATTGTTGAAAAATTACACCTATTCTATAGCATTCTGTGGTTGTGCAAACCTGTCTAGGATAAAGGTCATTATTTTCGGATGGTGGAAAGCTATGTGGTCATTCCATAGTCTTCGTGGGAATTCTTAGAGATATTGGCCTCTCTGAAGATGTTCCAACAACCAAATCTGCAGCAGCAAGTTACAACCCTCAAAATGATTGAACCCTTTCTTGCAACGATCCAGAGCTCGGTACATTTCTGCTACAATCATTGGAATGATAATATATGTTTGTCCCTCGATCCCTTCCATTAAATCTTTGGTTACCATGGCCAACTTGGTGTGAATCCTGTCCTCTTGGCTTGGAAACACTATCATACCCATAAAACAGACGATGAATACGAAAACCTTACGATGAGTCCAACCCAGGGAAGTGATGGAGAATTCGTCATGAAAAATGCGATAAGATTTGTTGTGTCCATATCGTTCGTAGAGGAAGTCAAAGGGTATGTAGGACTTCTTCAAGCATGCCAAGTCATCATTCTTTCTCAAACCCATCATTTTCAGAAACCCCCTGGGAGTGCGATTTGTTGGAAATAAAAAATCGGGACTATCCCAGGGTAATCCAGCGAATCCTCCTATTTCCTCCAAGAGAGGAGTCATTTCTATATTGACAAAACGGAATACAACCCTTTCTCCGTCCCAGAACATGGTAGCAACCTCGATCAACATGTTATTGGATTGGATGTCTAATAAGGAGGGTAAGTTTTCGAGAACCCTTTTCTCATGATTTTTGTTGCTTGGCGAAAGGTTTTCCTACCAATCCAGCAATAATGGTGGTATATTTTGGACCATGCCGAACCTGGGCACTTCGTGCCTCATTTTCTGCAAAATAAACAAAGTTAGACCCTTTTCCCCTCCGAGTTAGACTATTTGCACATTAACGATTAGCATATTGGCATTTGTTTCTCCAAATAATGACATATCGTAGTTGCGCCCGTTGGGATTATGGAAATCCCGGTGGGATTTGGACAGGGTTTTTCTTAGAGGATTATTATGCGGACAACATATTAATCCATGCTAGGTTTGATCATGATGCATGTACAATTATTATCAGAGTAGGGTTTTTATAGAAGTCTAGACTGGTACCCCCAAGCGGACAACTTGAGGGGGAAAGGCACAGAACCGGCGACTGCACCGCTGATCGACTAGTTTTACCGTAAATAATCCTTTCCAAATTCAAAAAGGGTAATATAGGAAGAGCGCGGACACTCATCAAGTGTCTCTATGGTATTAATTATGCATGAGTGGAATATGGTGTTGAGCATGTATTTATGCAAAAGAAAAATAACACATTGTCAAGTATTTCCATGATGAAAACGATAAATGCGGTATTTAATAATTGTAAAGGCAGGAAAGAAAGAAAATAAAGAGAGGAGTTAGTTTCCATAAAAAAGCGATAAAAATAGGAAAGGGGGAATTTAGTAAGTATAATGTTGCAGCCAAACTAAACGAAGGATGGTAAATAAGTCCATGTAAAGTGGGAATGGGAAAGGAATGTACAAGTATTAGCAAAAATAATAAAGACATACTTATTGAAAAAGACTAATTCACAAAATAAGTTAGTTATGGTAAGAGCCTAAGGATATCCCCAGCAGAGTCGCCATGCTGTCGCGCCCCCTATTTCTCACGAAATCGGATTTCGACATTTGACAACTCCTTTTGAGAGAAGGGAAAAGGAATAGGTTGTTGGAGAGTCGCCACCTAATGGATTAAGGTGCGTTACGGAACCTATAGCAAATAACAGATATACCAGTTTGCATCACCAAAGATCGGGTAAGGGCTCAAATTACCTTGAGAGGAAGGTTTTAGGCACCCCTAGATGTCCACAATGGTGGGTCTCGACTGAACTTAACTTATGCGAATTAGTCTAAACAAGAAAAGCGAGGAATAATTTAATAGGGATGGGGGGTCCTAAGTTTTTTAGCCTATAGGATCACCCCGTGCAACATAAAT
>ML414706.1:936-69911 GCA_005239525.1 Nicotiana knightiana
ACTGGCTGGCCTCCACCTCTGGCGGCCTGAGCTCCACCTCTATGACTTCTACCTCCACCTCTAGCACCTCTACTCCCACCTCTAGCTGGCTGGGCAGGCTGTGGAACACCTGGTGCCTGTACCATGGCACGAGAACCCTGATGCTAGGACCCACCAGAACCTCGGGGGAAAAACTTGGAAATGTGCCCCAAACCTCCGCAAGTATAACAAGGCTTCTGTTGATGTGACTGCTGACTCTGGAACTGGCCCTGTCGACCTGAATGACTACCTCGAAAACTCTGAAACGGCGGTGCACTGAAGGGAGCTGGTGGCGCACTGTATGGCTGCTGATCAGAATAGTGCATCTGAGAACCACGACCACCTGAAGTACCATGGGAAACCTAGAGAGCTGACTGAAAAGGTCTGGGAGGATGACCTCTGCCTGAAGAATCCCAGCCCCCATATGAGGCTCCACTGAAACGACCGAAATGACGGGGCCTCTTGTCAGCCCCCTGACACCACCCTGTGACATAATCATCTCAATCCTCCTGGCCACATTGGCCGCATCCTGGAATGATATATTTGTACCTGACTCTCTAGCCATCTGAAGTCTGATAGGCCGGGCCAATCCCTCGATAAACCTCCGAACCGTCTCCCGATCAGTGGGTAGTATCATACGAGCATGTCAGGCTAGAGTGATGAACCTGGTGTCGTACTGAGTGAGGACATGGATCCTTGCTGGAGACGCTCAAACTGCCTCCGAAAGTCCTCTCTCTGAGTAATGGGAAGGAACTTCCCAAAAAATACCTCTAAGAACTGAGTCCAAGTCAAAGGTGTAGATCCAAATGGTCTGGCTAAGAAATAGTCTCTCCACCAACTCTTTGCTGCGCCAGATAACCGAAAAGTAGCGAAGTCAACTCCGTTGGACTCCACTATGCCCATGTTCCGAAGAACCTCATGGAAGCTATCCAAATAATCCTGGGGGTCCTCTGATGGTGAACCAGTAAAAGTAACAGTGAATAACTTGGTGAACCTGTCCAGTCTCCACAAAGCATCTGCTGACATAGCTGCTCCCTCTGCTACCGGTGCTGCAATACCCGGCTGAGCTACTATGGCTGGCTGAGGTGCCAGAGTCTGAAACTGTGGAGCTAGCTGCTCTGGCGTGCGAGTGGCAGGAGTCTGGTCACCTCCCCAAGCCTGAGAGACGGCTGGTGCTGTAGGAAGAAGACCCGCCTGTGCTACACTCTCCATGAGTCCGACTAGACGGACAAGGGCGTCCTGAAGCACTGGGGTAGCTATGAACCCCTCTGGGACCTGAGCTGGTCTAACTGGGACTGCCGAAACTGGGAACTCCTCGTCAGACTCGACCTGAGGGTCCTCCACTGGGGATGCTGCTCTAGGCTGAGCCCGGCCCCGGCCTCTAGCACGGCCTCGTCCTCGACCTCGAGTAGGAGATGTAGCAGGAGTGTCAGGCTACTGGGCGGAACCAAGGGAAGCACGCGTCCTCGCCATCTGCGAGAGAATAGAATAGAAACTCAATCAGTACTCAGAATTCATAGCGCACGACAAAGAAAAAAAGAAATATGGAGTCATCCTAACTTCGCAGCCTCTAGGGGATAAATACGGACGTCTCCGTACCGATCCCTCAGACTCTACCAAGTTGTCCGTAAGTTGTGAGACCTAAGTAACCTAGTGCTCTGATACCAACTTGTCACGACCCGAAATCCCATCATCGGGCCGTGATGGCATCTAATGTTGAACCCGCTAGACAAGCCAACGTGTATAGATAAACTAGCATATTAACATCAATTTAATAGGATAAACTAAACGGTTCACAATTTAACAACAGAAATAAATATGGTTTCAAGCTAAATAAGAACAACATAATACAACATCATGTAAATTTTCCCAAAACCTGGAGTCACAAACTCACGAAATGTCTATAAGAGTGCTAAATACAGGTCTGAAAAGAAAATACATAGCTGTCTCTGAAACTAGAGGAAAAACAAGACATAGGTGAAGACAAAGGGATGGAAGAGACGCCAAGGCCCACGAACGCCAGCGGGTATACCTTGAAGCCTCTAGGATAAGCTAGAAGACACTCCCACTAATGATGTCCTACGGGTCCGGCTGCGTAATCTGCACAACATAAAGAAGTGCAGGTGTAGCATCAGTACAACCGACCCCATGTACTGAGTAAGTGCCGAGCCTAACCTTGGCGAAGTAGTGGCGAGGCTAAGACACGATAACAAAATGTATCTGTGCAGTTCAATAGTATAGCATAAACTAAACAAGAATACAATTACGGGAAGAACATCCTGGGGGTAAGAGATAGCAAAAACTGAAATGACAGAAACGAAAACAACAGTCCGAAATATCTGAAAATAATAACAGGAATTGACAACACAGATTAAACAGTGAAAGATAGCGGCATGGCATGTCCCCTCGTGCATAATAATAATATAAAACATGGCACGGAATGTCCCCTCGTGCATAATAATAATATAAAACATGGCACAAAATGTCCTCTCATGCATAATAATAATAAAACATGCCACGAAATGTCCCCTCGTGCATAATCAATATAAAGCATGGCACGAAATGTCCCCTCGTGCATAATCAATATAAAACATGGCACGGAATGTCCCCTCGTGCATAATCAATATAAAACATGGCACGGAATGTCCCCTCGTGCATAATCAATATAAAGCATGGCAAAGAATGTCCCCTCGTGCATAATCAATATAAAACATGGAACGGAATTTCCCCTCGTGCTTTAGCACTCTTCCTCACCCAAACAATAATAAAAAACAAAGGCAATGGAGTAAATAGAATAAAAATAGAAATCTCGGCAAGGGAACATCAATTAAACAATTAAATCCCAGCAAGGGAACACCAATTAAACAATCAAATCCCGGCAAGGGTGCATCAGTTAAACAATTAAATCTCGGCAAGGGAACAATAACAGTAATCTCAACATCCCAGCAAGGGAGATAATCACTAAAGCAACAATGACCCGGCAAGGGTTTGTTTTAGTAACTCTTTCTCTTTCTTTCACTTTCATTTCATAATTCACTCTATCACTGGAGCTAATGCACCAAAGGATTAAATTATCTCATACATCTTCATCATTCGTTTTAATATTTGAGCCAAATGCTCCAAAAGATGTAATATCTCATATATCTTCCTCATTCGTTTTACAATTTGAGCCAAATGCTCCAAAAGATGTAATATCTCATTTTTCTTCATTATTCGTTTCACAATTTGAGCCAATGCTCCAAAGAATGTAATATCTCATATTTCTTCATTATTCGTTTCACAATTTGAGCCAATGCTCCAAAGAATGTAATATCTCATATTTCTTCATTATTCGTTTCACAATTTGAGTAAATGCTCCAAAAAAATGTAATATCTCATATTTCTTCATTATTCGTTTCACAATTTGAGCCAATGCTCCAAAGAATGTAATATCTCATATTTCTTCATTATTCGTTTCACAATTTGAGCCAATGCTCCAAAGAATGTAATATCTCATATTTCTTAATTATTCGTTTACATCATATAGAAATCATCAATTAGGCACAGAAATTACAACAAAGTCAGAATATTCACAATATAGAGATTCACGGTCACACTAGACACCAATGTATAGATACTCGTCACCATGCCTATACATCGTATTTGACAATTAGCAAATAGCAAATAATACTCAACTCCTATTCCCTCAAGCTAAAGTTAGACCAAACACTTACCTCGGGTCCAAAGTATAGCAATCAACCCTCTAACACCGCCTTTCCTTTAGAATTCAACTCCGGAATGGTATTATCTAGGCATAATCAACTCAAGTATATCAATAAGGATTCAATAATTCAATTACATTGCCTAATTATCCATTTCCAAGCATTCTACCAAAATTATTAAAATTCGACCCCGGGCCCGTTCGCTTGGATTCTTGCAATTCTTGAAGGGAACACTCACCCAAAGCCTAAGGATCATTAATATACGATTTTTACTTGATTTCATGGGAAATTCACAGAAAATTCTCAGGTGATCACAAGTTCTAGGTTACTATCCAATTTCTTGAATTTTTGCACTAGTTTATTTAGTTAATTAGGCTAGGATGCATGCATGGAACAAATATCCGGGTAGAGTTCACTTACCTTATAGGACCTGGTTGAAAGCTCTCAAAAATGGAGGAAATCGCCTAAGGAAGAAGATGGAAAATGAGAAAAATGGGTTAAAAACCCGTATTTAAAACTCACTGCCTGAACAGTGATCTCGCACCTGCGGCTCTGGAGACCGAACTTGCGATCTCGCACCTGCAGAATTGGGCTAAGGGGGTCTGGGATCGCACCTTCGAAGTGGAGACCGCGCCTGCGGTCTCGTACTTGCGAGAAATGCTCCGCACCTGCGATAACTGGCCAGGCCATTGGTGATCGCACCTGCAATGCTTGGGACCGCACCTGCGGTCTCGCACCTGCGATGCTGGGCAACCGCACCTGCGGTCACACCAGAGCAGGTGCACCAGCAACTTTGTTTGCTGGTTTTTAGCCCTGTTAGGTGCCCGGAAGGCACCTGGGCCCACCCGAGCCCTAGTTCGAATATACCAACGAGTCCCAAGTCATATTACGAACTCGGTCGAGCCTTCGGAATACTCAAAACAACGCTAAAACTCTGAATCACACCCCAAACCTCAAGAACCAAACTTAGGAATTTAAATCTTCTAAACTTCGCTAACAACGTGCCGAACTGACTTATACGACTCGGAATGATACCAAATTTCACAGATAACTCACATAATATCCTACGAACTTGCCCGTGCGATTAAATCGCCAAAACAACATCATATACATCAAATTAAGCCTCAAAATCCATGAATTCTATCAAATTTCATAAAATATCAATTTTTCCATTTTAAGTCTGAAACACGTCAAATGACGTCCAATTTCAACCAAACTTTACGGAAAGTGCTTAAACCATATATAAGACCTGTATCGGGTGCCGGAACCAAAATACGGGCCCGATACCATCACTTTCTAATCAAATTTCATTTTCAATTTCCATAAATAGTTCCAGAAAACAATTTTACTCAAAATTTCATTTCTCGGGCTTGGGACCTCGGAATTCGATTCCGGGCATACGTCCAAGTCCCATATTTTCCTACGGACCCTCCGGGACCGTCAAATCACAGGTCCGGGTCCGTTTATCCAAAATGTTGACCGAAGTCAAATTTATTCATTTTAATATCAAAGCTTAGTATTTTTCACAGAATTTCATATTTAAGCTGTCCGGCTACGCGCCCTGACTGCGCACACAAATTGAGGAAACTACAGATGAGGTTTTCAAGGCCTCGAAAGTACGAAATAGGTAATAGAATTGGTGATGACCCCTTTGGGTCGTCACAAAATCATTCCATAAATAGCCAAATTGGCACCTTTTTGGCTATAATTGCAATTGCAATTATAGCCCTTGCATATAATTTTCGTGTTATTTTTACTAGACTCTTTTATATTTTTAAATACTAAATAACCATTTTAAAACATTTCTACGCATGAAATTCATTTTTTTATAATTGGTAATTATTTTAGAAATTATTTTAACTAATTTATTTGGGGTATTTACCAAATAACCATTATGTATTTCAATTTCAGCCTAATTAGTTAGCCCAAATACCCTTATGAATCATCCCAATAAACCCAATCCCAAACCCCTTACCTAACCCGACCCAGGTCTTATTGAATCCTGGTCGTTGATCATTTTTTATCAACGGCCCAAATTACTCCTGCCAGAATTAAACCTAAAGACTACCCCCCCCAGACCTCTCATTTTCCTCTTCTCACCTCGCCGTCACTCACCTCCCCTTCTCTCAAATGCTCTCTAAACCCAACCCCCATTCCCCCCTCGCCGCCACTCTCCACCGCCATCCATGGTGATTTCTCACCACCCTCAGACCTCCAAGGGTCTCTCTTACGATGGGTACTGCCGTCTCTAAGGTCCTCAAGGGACCGGGGTCAGTCTACTTACGACTTTGGTTCTTTCCTTCCTGTCTCAGGCTACTCTGGTTCGATTTCTAGTAAGATCTTCTTATTTTTGCCTTAAACTTGCGGGTTTCTAAGCCTATATCTTCATCTTTGTGTTATTTTGTAAAAACCCTAATTTTGTCCTTTGAACTTCTAAGAGCTGTACATATGTGAGATGGGTTGAACTTATTTTCACTTGTTTTTATGAAAATCTTCTGATTTTCGATTGGCTTGTCATTCTCCTAAACTAGGGTTTCTTGAAAATTCTCTTCTTCAAAACATTTTTTAACTTTAAGTGTTTAATCCGCTGTTCTTATGTGTTTTGACTGATTTTGTTGAGTTTTGCCTTAACCCTAACTAGCTTATGCTAAAACCCCCAATTTTTGGCATTTTGTTTGGATTCTGAGCTTGTCCGTGTTACTGCTACATAAATTTGTTCTGTGCTTTGGTTCGCATGATTTCTTATTTGTTTAATTTGAACTTCTTGTGATTTTACACTAATGTTCCTTTATTAGGTTTCCTGGTTCGATTTCTCGACTGATTCTACGTGTCTATATTCAGTCTGTTTGTTTATTCATGGAAAACCTATATTTTTCTCCTTAAGTCAGTGTTACCTATGTGATGATTTCTCAATTATTTCCCTATTTTTTACACCTTTTAATTATTTCTTGCCTTATTTTGATTAACTGTGATACTTGTTGATTCTTACTAATTGCTTCCTTAATTAAACTCTTATTTATTTACCCCTAATTGCCTACTCCGTACCTAAGTCTACTTGATTTCTTTCCTTAAATATCTGTCCGACTCTCTATCGTTGATTGATTACCCCTTGATTATGGGAGACTTTGCTTATTTTATGTATGACTGAATCTATAGATTTCCCTAATTGCTAAATAATTGATTCTTTACCTTATTCTGTCTAGCTCTCAACTTCTATATATACTCTCCTCTATTTTCATTTCTAGACACGAACACTAGTTCAAAGAACTCTCTTACACTTAAAAGCTCTCTCTGTTCTTCCTTATTACTTGCATCTTTCACTGCTCTAGCCGGCTGTAAGCCAAGCTAGCTATGCACAACTTCTGCTCTATACTCTGTGTTTTCTCTCCCTAACTGGTATGTCCTAATTCAATTTCAAAGTCCAAACTCTATGTGTTCTACTACTGCTTTAGTTAATTGATTTCCAATCTTGTTCCTGCTTACTATCTTGTTGTCCAATATGCAACTAGTATGTCTAAACTACACTGCCTAATTGTTGTTTCACCTAAGCATGGCTGAATCCTATTCTGATTAATATGTGATTAGTATGTCTAATTCCGCCTACTGCTTTATCCACATGTGTCAATCTGCTTGTTATGTACGTCAGCATATTTGAATTAGGAACACCTGTGATGCTTGCCTAGTCTGTTCATTTATGTTCTTGCTTGATCTACTTTGCTAAGTTGTCTAACATTACAAAGTAACTCTGGCTATGTGTTCTTACTTGTCCAGTGTTAGTATGTCTTTCTACATGGCTGTGTTATGCCTCTACCACCTATTTGCTATCAACTTGTTAATCCTATAAAGTTCCTGGAAAGCTTCTGTGCCCCTGTTGTTATATGCTTCACTATAGACACTGATGTGTTTTATGTGTCCCCAATTCCCATAACCCCTGTGTCAAAGACTGTTGTTTGAGTGATGTTGGATCCTGTTTGTTCTGCAACCAACTAGGCTGTTTTGTTGATTTTCAAAATTATTTTCATACTGTTCTCCAGCTGTTTTAATATTAAATCAATCCTTATTTTCAGAAAAATTCTTTGTCTATTGAATCATTTCAGTACTGTTTTCTTGTCAAAACCTTTTCAAAACTATGTCAAGCACTCTCACTTTACTCCTAAGTCCCTAGGTTCTGCCCCTCCAGTGTGTGTACTGCCTTGGGATCCTCTTGATATTCCTCTGAACTCTGGCACACACTGGGGTTGGCTCTTCCACACTGCACTTACTCAATCCTTGTCTATGTGTGAGCACTGCCCAGGATCCTTGAGGTCTTTAGGGAACTCTGACACACCTGGACATGAAATTGGCTATGAAATCCTTGGCATTTGAGACTATCGAAGGCCTGGCCTTATCAGGTGTGCTTTGGGCCTACCGCAGGCTCCCTATAGTTAGTTTTACTTTTCATTTATGTAATTCATTCAGCCATTGGTCTGTAATAATTAATTGTAAATAAATATTGGGGTGACTAATGAAAAGGGAGGGTAGTGTATGGTACTGTGGGTAAAACTGGGTAGAAACCATGTTTCTAGGCTTTATATTTTACAAATCTGCATTAGAAGGCACGTCCTAGGACTAATGTATTCATTTGCATCCAAATCATGCTAAAACTGCATTAGGTATCCTGTTCTTAGGGCTTCACGTTTATTACTTCATCATACTTTACATTAATATTCCATGCTTTAATTTGGCACACGTGTTTTCACTTAGAAACCCTACTATTAGGCTAATAGCCCTGTCTTAATAAAACTGTCATTCCTGTATGCACTTAGATGTTATGTTCTAGGAACTCTGTTTGCATTTGTATGAACACATCTATTTTGATTAAAATGAGTAACTGCTCCTGAAAAGGCATAAAAACAGTCTCACATATAGATATATGTTTTCTGAACATAACTGGTATAAATCCCCCTTTTTTTTAAAAAAATCTGTGTCACCTAAAACATCATGTTTGTAGGTTAAACAACTTCTAAACTGTTTAACAATTCTTGTAATTGTGACTGCGTACAGTCCCACGCCTAGGCAAGCCTTAGGTAATTGATCTCTATATAAACGTGAAACTGCGTTTTGATTGTGTTAAACTGTTTGAGTCTTACAGGATTAAAATCAGTAGGCAGACTGATTAGGACCCTGCCATTGAGTTTGTGAAACAGTGTTGCATATTCTGTATATTAATGTTCACCTAGAAATCAAAGCCTGTATTTGTGTTTGAGACGTGCTGTTATTTGCTATATATGTGTGGAGGTAAACATGATCCTTTTAATTGCTTTTTTTCACTTACTTGCTGGTCCTACCTATTATTGGCTTGTCGCCTAGATTTTTCCTTTAGGGGTTGTCTAGAACTACGCAGATTTAAAGGTCCTAAAACTCCTCTGGGACCCCAAGGAAGGGACGGGTAACAACACGTTTAGAGCTCGCTAAATAAAATTTAGGGTAATGGGTAGAGAAGGATATGATGACCCGTCCGCTAATGCAACGTGTATCCCATCATTGAGGAGTGATTACCGGGAATTGTATGGATACAATCCTATATGATAAATAACTTAGGACCCCTTTCACCCATTTACATATGTGTGCTTAGTCTACTAATCTGTTAAAGCCTTTATTATTTTACATATGTGTGCTTAGACTGTCTATTTGCTACTTGACTAATTCACAAAGTAAGTTTGGCCGGCACCCACAGTTGTGGACTTCGAGGGGTGCCTAACACCTTCCCCTTGAAGTAACTTCAAGCCCTTACCCAATCTCTGGTTATCCAATTAGTTTTATAAATGATCCGTAATAGGTTCCCTAACACACCTTAATTCGTTAGGTGGTGACTCTTCAAATTCCTTACATCCCTTTTCCCAAAAGGAAATGAGTTGTCCCAATAATGTCAAAAACCCTGACTAATCCGAAAGGAGAGGAAAAAGGGGGCGCGGCAACATGGCGACTCTGCTGGGATTCTAGGCTTTTACCATTACAAACCGCTTTGTGAATTTGTGCCTTACTGTGTTAATACCTGCACCCTTTCCCTTTCCCTTTCCTTTTATGTGCAATTAATTGTTATTTATTTTTTCCGAAACGAAACTAACATGTTTCTTTGTTTTCTTCTATACTCGCTTTCAATTATAACTGTTGTATTTATCGCTTTCATAATGTGCAAATACATGACAATATGCTGTTTATTTCTTATTTATTGCTACGTAATCATGCTCAACATCATACTTCACTCGTGCTTATACAAATACTATAGCAACGCTTGATGAGTGGTTGCGCTCTTCCAATTTATATCACCCCTAAATTCGGAAAGGCTTATTTGCGGTAAAATCAGTCGATCAGCGGTGCAGTCGATGGTTCCGTGCCTTTCCCCTCAAGTTGTCCGCTCGAGGGTACCGGTCTAGACCCCCATAGAAACCTTACTCTTGTTCTATTGTGCATGCATCATGGTCAAACCTAGCCGGGTTAATGTGTCATCCGCACAATAACCCTTTAAGACAACCTTATCCAAAAGTCCACCGGGGTTTTCATAATCCCAACGGACACGATCAAGTTCTGTGCATTAATTTGGAGAACTAAATGCATGTATGCTAATCATAAGTGTATAAATAGTCGAGTTTGGTGGGGGAAAGGGCCTAACCATTTTTGTCTTGCAGAAAATGAGGCACGAGGTCCCCAAATGCAGTACGGTCAGCAATATCCCACAAATTCTCCTAGACTGGTGGGAAGACCTTTCCTCCAGTGATAAGAAACACGTGAAGAAGTATCTGGGCAATTTACCATCTCATTTGGACATCCAGCCAAACAATATGTTGATTGAGGCCGCTACTTTGTTTTGGGATAGTGAAAGAGTTGTATTCCGCTTTGGGAATATTGAAATGACAACGCTCCTAGAAGAAATAAGAGGACTATTTAGACTGGTTTGGGAAAGCCCTGGGTTGTTGGTACCTGAGAACTGCACGGGGAAATGTTTTCTGAAAATGATGGGGTTGAAGAAAAACGCTGAATTGGAGTGTCTGAAACAATCCTACATGCCCTTCGAGTACTTAAATGAAATATACGGTCACAGCAAATCATAACGTACCTATCATGACGAGTTTGCAATCACATCGGCTGCACAAAAGGATCCACGATTCCGAGAACGAGCACCATGAAATACATGGGACCAACAAGAGGCTGATCGAGGAATGGAAGGAGATGGCTATCCTTTCCAATAGGAAGCTGGAATATCTGGAGCGAGGAATAGTGGAATTGGAGGGCAAAGTCATCAAAAGGATCGAGGATTGCCAGAACGTCGAGGGGGAATGAAGGAGGACACCTGGCTAGAGCGTACCTGTTGCTGGGACTGCGCGAGCTGGGAAATTTGTTTGATGGAATCAAGAATATCGAATCTGGGAAGGTCCTTCTAGGACCAAATAGGCTAGATTTACCTTTTTTTTGCTTTCATAAATGTAATAAGGCCGAGTGTCATTAGTGACTTATTTCCTATTTGTTATTCTAGTATCGTTTTGGGATTCGTCTATTTACATTAATGAAATGATGCATTTTGGTATCTAAGTTCTCCAAACCAACTTTGTCGTTAGGCCTACCTCGGACACAACGAGGCTCCCAAATTTAGGATGCGCGTTTACAACTCTGCAATATGTGTTTAAATACTGCAAATATTATTCTCATGATCCTCACTAACTTGGCTACCTTTTGTTTTTATTTTTTATTTTTTTATTTTGATTATTCCCCTTCCTCAAAGGTTGGTTCGTGCATTCTGGCATCATCAGCATATCATACAAGATCCAGGGCCCTCCACCTTCTCCTCCTCCTAGTCCACCTAAAGGCAAAGTCAAGGGCAAGATGGAAGACTTGAATAACATCAGAAAGGAAAACACAACACCAGTTGAACATACAGAAGCTTCTAACAGTCGGGGTACTCAGTCCAGAATGATGTTGTGACGCAAATTGAACAAAGGATACTGAAACATCAAGGGGAACTTAAACATGTTCGGAACCTAGCGAACGTGTCCTTCTCACTTAGTGTTCCGGATGTCAGCAACCCAAACACTCAAAACCCCGCACCACCTCAGAATACCCCCAACAAACAGAATCCTCTTGCAACTCACCACTATACAACTCCACCAGAAAACCAAACCATCCCACCACAATACCAACAAAACACCTGCCACACTCCCCGAAAAACCCCACCAATCGTTTCTGAACCACAAAACTCCACCAACGATCACCTCTATGCTCATGCACCAGGCCACCAGAATAACCCTATATACATGGAGACTCTACCTCACTCCACTCAACCCATCTCTTACACACTGGAATCCAGTAAGAAGGATATGCTTATCAGGAACTTGGCCGAAGAACTCAAGAAATTGACTAGCCGAGTTCAAGACGTGGAAGGAGGTAAGGGGATCGAAGGATTGAATTATGAAGATCTCTACATACAGCCTGATGTAGAACTACTGGAGGGTTACAAACCTCCCAAGTTCAAGATGTTAGACGGTACTGGTGATCCCAGGTCCATCTGAGGACCTATTGTGACAAACTGGTCGGAGTTGGAAGAGACGAAAAGATCCAGATGAAATTGTTCATGAAGAGCCTCACAGGGGATGCCTTGTCTTGGTACACCATCCAGGACCCCAAGAAGTGGCCTAATTGGGTGAGTATGGCCTCGGATTTCATGGACCAATTCAGGTTCAACACGAAAAATGCACCGGACATATTTTACATCCAGAATCTCAAGAAGAAACCCACTGAAACCTTTCGCGAGTATGCCACTCATTGAAGGTCAGAAGCGGCCAAGGTTAGGCCGGTAAGAACAGATGAACAAATTCTTCGTCAGGGCATAGGACCCACAATATTATGAGAGACTGATGGTAATTATAAATCGCAAATTTTTCGACATCATCAAGCTTGGGGAAAGAATTGAAGAAGGTATCAGGAGCGGAATGGTCACTAATTTTGAGGCACTGCAAGCAATCAACAGAGCACTGCAGTCCGGTGGCAAATCCAAGAAGAAAGACGTAGGAGCGGTAATGGTTGCACAGAGGCCCAAATCTCCACTGACATATCGAACCTCTCCACTTGCACACCAAGAACCCCCACCCACATATCAGCCAGCACCTCCATCCATATCAGCCATCACCTCCACCCACATATCAACCTACTTCTCTCAGATATTCCCAACCAGCCACTGCCTATCACACATACAACTCCCAACCGTCTCACTTTCAGTCATCTCCAGCTCACCAAAATTTCCCAAGACCTCGACCCAACTTTGACCACCGGCCACCCAAACAATATACCGCCATTACCGAACCCATTAACCAGCTGTATGAAAGGTTGAAAGTTGCTGGTTACATTATCCCTATCCCTGCAGTGACCACAAAGAATCCATCCCAATGGGTCAATCCGATCAAAACCTGTGCATACCATTCCGGCATAAAAGGACATACCATCGATGAATGCCGCTCATTGAAGGAGAAGATCCAGGCTCTGATCGACAACAAAATCATTCAATCCAAGGAAGCTTCTCCTAATGTTCGCAATAACCCCCTCCCCGATCGCAGACGTGGAGGCATCAATATGATAGAAATAGATGAAGAATGGGACCCATAGTGTCACGCCCCAAAACCGAGGGACGAGACCGGCACCTAACCGGATGATCCCGGTCAAGCGGACTTGGATTGCCTTTCCTGCTCAACGCTTTGCCCCGTGTTTACAATACACATTATTCCACATGAATTAGTAGTTTAGAGTTTAAGCAGGAATTTACCATTTGAGTTCATTTCATCCTTTATCCTTTCAACATTTGGTAATCACAAAACATATAATAATTTCTGATTCGGACCACGATTACTAGTAAACACAATTACTGCCCAAAATACATATATGTACAACCCCCATCATGTCTACGGAGCCTCTAAGAGTACTAAGAGTTCGCACAATACTTGGCGGCAACAAGGCCCCGACTATACCTTAGAAGACATAACATATACAAAAGAGATGATATAGACTACACATGGCCCCGAGAGGAAATGGGGCTCACCGGATCTGCTGAAGGAACAGAAGGGAGGCACCACTATCGGCGGTCTGGGCTACCTGCTGTGGAACCGCCTACATCCATATAAAAGATGTAGTGCCCCCGATAAAAGGGACGTTAGTACCTTTGAATAGTACTAGTATGTATGAACAAAGTTTATTCTAAGTAAAATCAAACAATACCCAATTGGAAGACAGTCAGGGTAACCACACAAGTACCACACAGATATACAGAAAATCACAAATGAAGATTCCACAGTTACTAATTTCAATTGTTCATCTGTTGCGGCGCGCAACCCGATCCCACCGTACATTCACATTTCACCCTTATTACTTCGTGTTACAGCGCGCAACCCGATCCCACCGTACATTCACATTTCACCCTTATTACCTCTCCACCCTTATTACTTCGTGTTGCAGCGCACAACCCGATCCCACCGTACAATAATATTTGATAGCAACAATAACCAACAATTATATCACAGGGATTTATCATCAAGAACATAAGTTCATATCAACCAATAACTATATGAAGTCAAGGCACAATAATCCTTACCAAACAGTAATTCATATATGGTGTTGCCATCATTATTTAACTCAATTAAATCAATCCACAGTTTCTTTTCATCCTTTGCCACACTCAGCCCTTAGCAATTAGATAACTTCCCACATTAGGGTACATTAACATTCTTTCATTTAGTAGCACATAGTGACATATTGACATATTCGAACATTTAACAAACTTTACACATGATAGGATAAGCACAAAGAATCACCCTTCACAATCGCAATTAGCATGGTAATCGACTAAGAAATTCAGAGAACAAAATCTTACACCTCAACACAGCAGGACAATCAATTCACATATACTCAAGCAAGAATTTCATACTTAGTGCTTGGACACCAACAAGATGAATCTACAAAGATTAAAGTTAGCCATACATACTTTGAATTGGAATTCCCCTTTAATAGTTTTATCACAAATCACCGGACCGTATAGCATCGTCAAACTATTCCACAATGTGACATATTTCACTTACAATTAGGAACCATAAAATAACTCGAACTCATTTAGGCAATTTATTGAACGCTATGTGACCCTTAGATTACTAACCCCCTTTTTGTGAATAATTATCCAAACTCGTTTCCCTTTACTATATTAGGGAGTTTAACTTACATGCATGCAAGGTATCGACTTTTATCTCCAAGAATCAATTTATGTGTTCTACCCTTTTTAGCCAAAACTTAAGAATTAAAAGGAAATGGGGGTGGGGACTCACCTCTTAGAGTGAAGAAGATGACAATTACTCAATAACTTTCGGGCCCGAGGGATGGTGAAGAATCAATTTTGGGTGAAGATGAAACCTTCTCTCTCAAGAAACCTCTCTTCCCTCTCTCTATTTTGTTCAGAAAATCCTTAAAATGGAAGGGGGTAAGTGTTTTAATGAACTGGGGGTCGGGGTATAAAAACTAGAATTTTAAAAGTCCCGAAGCGGGAATGTGGTCAGGAATGCGATCGCATTCCTGTCGCATAAATGGCCCTCAAATGGGCCAAAAAAAAAGAAACCGGACTGCCCAGGTATGCGACCATTATGCGGTCCACATACCTGTTATGCGATCGCATAGTGCGTCGCATAACCTCCTCCGCAAAAATGGAGGTGCAAGAATGAGACAGCTATGCGGTCCGAATTCCCAAAATGTGATCGCATCTTGGGCCGCATAGCTGTCCTCAAATTGGACAGCAGACTGTCCATGTATGCGACCACTATGCGATCCGCATACCTGTTATGCGATCGTATAGTACGTCGCATAACAGCACAACTCTGGAAAATTTTATCTTTTAAGTCCCGGGGTACTTTTTACTCAATAAGGGTCCGTTTTAAGAATTTCTACATTTATAACAACACAGGGACCTATTTGGGCATTATTTTTTAGCCATGAAATTTTACGGGTCTTTGCATTCTCCCCCACTTAAAATCATTCGTCCTCGAATGAGGATCGGGGAATCACTAGAGTAGGAAAAACACAAAATAAACCAACCCCCAAATTTTCACTAACTCCGATAATTTCTGGAAATTTCGCCAGAGTTTCCTTTGAATATAGGCCTATCCACCTGTCAGAGAGCCCCCGAAATACATGTTTAACCAATTTTACCCATTACCAGCCACTCCATCAACTCGCATATAATTAGGTTACCTCAACAAGTCACATGCAATTCAATTACTTCAACATGCTATAACTATTTCAATTAACACCACAAACTTGCATATCATTCAACTATCACATGAATTGCACATAATTTATCTTACTTCAAGGAGTTGCACATTACCCAAATAATTACAACATACACAAATATGGCACAACTTGAGAAGTTACAATAGTAGGGCAATTAGGGGGGAATATGGGGTGCTTTTGCACAAAATTTGACACAATATATAATTGCTTAGGAAAGAAAATTTTCAAACCATTACCAGACTTATTCAAACAAATGGGGATATTTCTCTTTCATTTCATTTTCCGCTTCCCATGTGACTTCTTTGACTTGTTGACTCCGCCATAATACCTTAACCGAAGCGACCTCTTTGTTTCTCAACCTACGAACTTGCCTATCAAGAATAGCAACCGGAACCTCTTCATATGACAACTTTTCATTAATTTCAATGGTCTCAACCGGCACGATGACAAATGGATCTCCAACTACCTTCTTCAGCATAGACACATGAAACACCGGGTGCACTAATGACTTCTCAGGGGGCTATTCCAGCCTATAAGCCACCTACCCTATCATTTGAGAAATCCTATATGGCCCGACATACCTTGGGCTCAATTCACCTTTCTTCCCGAACCGCATTACTCCCTTCATGGGAGATATCTTCAAGAACACCCAATCATCTGCTTGAAACTCCAAATCCCTACAACGAACGTCCGCATAGGATTTCAGGTGACTCTGAGTAGTTTTCATCCTCTCCTGAATGACTCTAACCTTTTCCATAGCCTGCTGCATGAGATCCGGCCCTAGCAATTCTGCTTCACCAACTTTGAACCATCCAATCGGAGACCTACACCTTCTTCCGTACAATGCCTCAAATGGGGCCATCTGAATACTAGCGTGGAAGCTGTTATTGTAAGAAAACTCTATATGCGGCAAGTGATCATCCCAGCTACCCTTGAAATCTAAAACGCAAGCTCGTAACATATCTTCAAGCATTTGAATAGTACGCTCCAATTGACCGTCCGTCTGTGGGTGGAAAGTTGTGCTGAGATTTACCTGAGTACCCAAACCTTGCTGAAATTTACTCCAAAAGTTAGATGTGAACTGGGCCCCTCGATCCGAGATAATAGATACAGGAGTACCATGGAGCCTCCTTCTTTTTACCCTGCCTGGCGCCATCCATCTCCAAATAGTAAATGCGTTGCTGAGCTCAGATGTCCGCTCATCTGGCAAGTTTGCAGCAAGCACTTCCTCCCCTCTTTGTGTGGAAAAGCTTCTGAAAGCCGGCGTGTCACGCCAACCATCTTCCAGTTCCTGGATAATCATTCCCGGATAATGCTTGCCGCAGGGGCTAACCCTATCTTCGCGCATACTTNTTAACTGGAATCAAAGAATTAGTAGATCTGTTCCGCCCAAAATGGGAATGGGCTAGGGTGTAAGTTATCCAAGAGGATATTTCTGTACATAAAAGGAATTCGAATTGGGGCTTTACGTTCGTAGAAATGATCAAGAAGTACTCCCCATGATTCTGATCCAGAGTATGTTCCTATCCACTGAGTAAGTAAATAACTATCAAGAACGAAGTAATCTTTTACTTTGGTTAAAGGCACTCGACCTGTAGACGGTGATACCGCCACCTTTGGCGACGCGTAGGCGCTTTAGATGTGTGTTGACCATGCACCACCTGAAATCGGGCTTGAAGCTCTCACCTTACCAACAAGCCGAGAGCTGATGGCTGTTGACTTCGTTTTGAATCAAAAATAGAAGAGTTGAGTAAATCAAAAATCCAAAGGAGGTTCATGGGCGCCTAAGTTATCATTCTTTTTCCACTGTCTGATTGCAGGCCTTCGACTTGTCGTTTGCTTTTTCAAATTCTATCAAGATTTCCCTCCTCCAATTCTTTATTCTTTGAGAAAAGAAACTATTTGTTTGATATATAACTGAGCGTACTGTTCTGCAGTATCGGTGGACTTAACTGGCAAGAAGTGAGCTGATTTCGTGAGTCGATCCACTATCACCCAAATTGAGTCGAACTTGCGTTGAGTGCAAGGTAACCCCACCACAAAGTCCATATTGATCATTTCACATTTCCACGTCGGTATTTCCATAAGTTGTGCCAACCCACCGGGCCTCTGATGCTCGACCTTCAC
This sequence comes from Nicotiana knightiana, assembly GCA_005239525.1. Lineage (NCBI taxonomy): Eukaryota > Viridiplantae > Streptophyta > Magnoliopsida > Solanales > Solanaceae > Nicotiana > Nicotiana knightiana. Next base: position 19,074 of record ML414706.1, read on the forward strand.
TTGCTGAAAATTTGGACACCTAGTAAGAAAGTCCGCCACACCCCTCTTCATACCATTCCACCAATAAATCTCCTTGAGATCGTGATACATTTTCATAGAACCTGGGTGTACGGTATACCTGGAATTGTGAGCCTCTGCCATAACTCTCTCCCGAAGATCATCCACATCCGGAACACATAGCCTCCCTTGGCACCGCAAAACACCGTCATCATTGCCGAGTGAAAATGTTGTAGTCTTGTGATTCAGAATTGATTCTCTCAACTGTGCCAAAGCTGGATCCCTGAATTGCTTTCCCTTGACTTCCGCTACAAGCGAAGACTCCTCTCCATTATGCACCATGACATTCCCTTCATCTGAGGCCGAAAGACATACCCCCAGACTGGCCAACTGATAAACCTCTCGAGCCAAAGGCCTCTTACCTGCTTCCAAATGAGCCAAGCTACCCATGTATTTCCGACTAAGAGCGTCGTCTACCACATTCGCCTTTCCTGGATGGTACAAATATTCATATCATAATCCTTGAGCAATTCTAACCACCTCCGCTGCCTTAAGTTCAACTCCTTCTGTTTGAATAAATACTGAAGACTCTTGTGGTCTGTGAACATGTCCACATGGACCCCATAAAGATAATGTCGCCAGATATTCAATGCAAACACAACCGCCGCGAGCTCCAAATCATGTGTCGGGTAATTCTTCTCGTGATTCTTGAGTTTTCTTGAAGCATACACTATTACCTTCACACATTGCATCAACACACACCCCAAACCAACCCTTGAAGCATCATAATACACCACAAACCCTTCTAAACCTTCTGGCAAGGTCAACACTGGCGCCGAAGTCAATCTTGATTTTAATTCTTGAAAACTCTTTTCGCAAACATCGGACCACTGAAACTTAACCACTTTCTGCATTATCTTAGTCAATGGGGAGACGAGGGTAGAGAATCCCTCCACGAACCTCCGATAATATCCAGCCAAACCCAAGAAACTACGAATCTCTGTTGGGGTTGTCGGTCTAGGCCAATCCTTTATTGTTGCAATGTTTTGGGGATCAACCTGAATCCCTTCCCTGGAAACAATGTGGCCTAAAAAGGTGATTTATTCTAGCAAAAATTCACATTTTGAAAACTTTGCATACAACTGGTGCTGATGAAGAGTCTGCAGAACTTCCCTGAGGTGAGTAGCATGATCTTCCTGACTTCGCGAATAAACAAGGATATCGTCAATGAAGACAATCATAAAGGAGTCAAGAAACGGTTTGAAAACCCGATTCATAAGATCCATAAAAGTTGCTAGGGCGATGGTTATCCCAAAAGAAATTACCAGAAATTCGAAGTGCCCATAACGGGTCCTGAAGGCGATCTTAGGAATATCCTGCTCCCTGATCTTCAACTGGTGATACCCGGACCGTAAATCAATCTTTGAGAAGAACCTAGCACCTTGCAACTGGTCGAACAAATCATCTATCCGGGGCAATGGATATTTATTTTTGATAGTGACCTTGTTGAGCTGCCGATAATCAATACACATCCAAAGCGATCCATCCTTCTTCCTGAAAAAAGAACTGGTGCGCCCCAAGGCGACACACTTGGTCGAATGAAACCCTTTTCCAATAGATCTTTCAATTATTCTTTCAACTCTCTCAGTTCCGCTGGTGCCATCCTGTAGGGTGGAATAGATATTGGATGCGTATCTGGCAATACATCAATCCTAAATTCAATCTCTCTATCTGGCGGAACTCCAGAAAGCTCATGCGGAAATACTTCTAGATACTCATTCACAACCGGCACGGACTCGGGAGTAGGCACCTCTGAAGTGGTGTCCGCAACCCGGACCAAATGGTAGATACACCCCTTCCTGATCATTTTTGAGGCCTTGAGGTAGGAAATAAACCTACCCCTCGGCACAACATCACTCCCCTTCCATTCGATAACTGGTTCGTTAGGAAACTCGAGCCTCATAATTCTTGTTCGGCAATCGATTTTAGCAAAACACGAGTAGAGCCAATCCATTCCCATGATAACATCAAAATCCACCATTCCTAGCTCAATAAGATCGGCCGTGCTATCCTGACCACACACCATGACAACACAATTCCTATAGACTCGCGCGGTTGTAATAGAATCACCAATCGGAGTCGACACAGAGAACAACTCATGAAGTTGTTCGGGTTCTATTCCAAAACATGAAGCAACAAAAGGAGTGACATAGGACAATGAAGACCCGGGATCAATAAGAGTATAAGCATCATGCATTTGGACAGTCAGAATATCTGTGACGACATCTGGGGAAGCCCCTGCACTCTGGCGACCACTCAAAGCATAGAACCGACTGGTTCCCCCTCGACCCCGTGCTCCACCCCTAGCTGCACCGCGCCCTGGTGGAGCTGGAGGGCGTGCTGAAGACATAGCGGTTGAAGAGCTGGATGGCTGAGCAGTACCCCTACCCGTGACCTGACTAGGTGCGCGACAGTCTTGCTGGATATGGCCTCTCTCTGTGCATCTATAGCACACAAAAATATCCAAGTAACAAGTCTCGGAATGAAACCTCCCACACTTAGGGCATGGGGCCCTCCGCTGCTGCTGGAACCTTCCACCTGAACGACCTGACTGATGGAACCTCATGCTATCTGAACCTGGTCCAAAGTGACCTCCCTGCTAATAACTGTGCCCTGATGACGGGGCATTGGCTGAGGACTGAGCATAGTACTGGGATGGCCCTGATGACCCTCTCCCGTTGGCTGATCTCCCACCTGCAACTGAACTCCCAGGTTTGCCCACTGACCGGGCCTTACTACCACTCTCTCTCTCCATCCTTATCTTTAACTTCCGAGCCTCTGTATCCTGGGAGAATCCCACGATCTTCCCATAATTCATATCCGAATGCAAGGTAGCTGTAGCAGCTTCATTAACAACTAAGGGACCAAGGCCCTGAACAAACTGTCGAATTCTGGCCTCCATATTTTGCATCATGTGGATGGCATATTTGGACAGGCGCACGAACTCCATGTGGTACTCCCACACACTCATGTTGCCCTGCTAAAGGACCTCAAACTCCACATCATGGGCTGCCATAGTCTCGGCAGGCAAGAAGTGATCCATGAAGGCATCCACAAACTCCTTCCACCTCACCGGAGGGCTCCCCTCTCCACGGGAACTCTCCCACATATCGAACCATGAATATACCGCTCCCTTCAGACGATAAGAAGCCAACTCAATCCCCTATATCTCAGTAGCCCTCATAACTTGGAGGGTCTTGCACATCTTATCAATGAACTCCTAAAGATCGGCCTTTGGGTCGGTGCCTGTGAACTCTGGAGGGGCTAACCGCAGAAACTGGTTGACCCTGGAATCTGAAGAATCCCCTTGCTCTCTAGAGGACGTAGGGGCAGCATGTGATCTTTGGGCCTAGGAGGCCACTAGCTGAGTCAACATCTGAATAGCTCCCCTGAGGTCCCGATCAGAAATACCGGGACCTGAAGCTGGGACTGAGGAAGGTTTAGGAACATCAACGGGAGGGACTGTAGCACCCTCCGCCGGAGCAGGAATAGGAATAGGAATAGTCTGGCCTGGAGTGGAGGAGTCAGGCTGATTTGTGGCTGGGGAGTCATTCACACCTGCACCATCAGCTGGAGTATTTATGGCCACTCCTGGGGTGGCATTGGCCTCTAGGTCGAGTTGAGCTCTCTTCTTGGGTGCCATTTACTGAAAATTGGAACAATGCATGAGTTAGAGATAGACAACCTCACCTTCCACCACATCGCACGATACAGAATAACAATAAAGGGTATTTTTCCTAAATGTCCATGCAACCCCTTAATTATAGATGTGGTCGACAACACACTGATAAGAAGGGCTTTACTAGACACCGCTCCGAGAAATCCTAGGACACTTTTAAAACATGAGGCTCTGATACCAAGTTTGTCATGCCAAAAAACCAAGGGACGAGACCGGCACCTAACCGGATGATCCCGGTCAAGCGGACCTGGATTGCCTTTCCTACCCAACGCGTTGCCCCGTGTTTACAATATACATTATTCCACATGAATTAGCAGTTTAGAGTTTAAGCATGAATTTACCATTTGATTTCATTTCATCCTTTATCCTTTCAACATTTGGTAATCACAAAACATACAATAATTTTCGATTCGGACCACGATTACTAGTAATCACAATTACTGCCCAAAATACATATATGTACAACCCACATCATGTCTACGGAGCCTCTAAGAGTACTAAGAGTTCTCACAATACTTGCCGGAAATAAGGCCCCGGCTATACCTTAGAAGACATAATATATACAAAAGAGATGATATAGACTACACATGGCTCCGACAGGAAATGGGGCTCACCGGATCTGCTGAAGGAATGGAAAGGAGGCACCACTATCGGCGGTCTGAGCTACCTGCTATGGAACCACCTACATCCATATAAAAGATGTAGCGCCCCCGGAAAAAGGGACATTAGTACCTTTGAATAGTACTAGTATGTATGAACAAAGTTTATTCTAAGTAAAATCAAACAATACCCAATTGGAAGACAGTCAGGGTAACCACACAAGTACCACACAGATATACAGAAAATCACAAATGAAGATTCCACAGTTACTAATTTCAATTGTTCATCTGTTGCGGCGTGCAACCCGATCCTACCGTACATTCACATTTCACCCTTATTACCTCTCCACCCTTATTACTTCGTGTTGCGGCGCAACCTGATCAATCATATTTGATAACAACAATAACCAACAATTATATCATAGGGATTTTCATCATCAAGAACATAAGTTCATATCAACCAACAACTATATGAAGTCAAGGCACAATAATCCTTACCAAAAAGTAATTCAGATATGGTGTTGCCATCATTATTTAACTCAATTAAATCAATCCACAGTTTCTTTTCATCCTTTTCCACACTCGACCCTTAGCAATTAGATACCTTCCCACATTAGGGTACGTTAACATTCTTTCATTTAGTAGCACATACTTCCATATTGACATATTCGAACATTTAACGAACTTTACACATGATAGGATAAGCACAAAGAATCACCCTTCACAATCGCAATTAGCATGGTAATCGACTAAGAAATTCAGAGAACGAAATCTTACACCTCGACACAGCAGGACAATCAATTCATATATGCTCAAGCAAGAATTTCATACCGAGTGCTCGGACACCAACAAGATGACTCTACAAAGATTAAAGTTAGCCATACATACCTTGAATCAGAATTCCCCTTTAATTTTTTTATCACAAATCATCGGACCGTCTGGCACCGTCAATCAATTCCACAATGTGACATATTTCACTTAGAATTAGGAACCATAAACATAACTCCAACTCATTTAGGNCACATAACTCAAACTCATTTAGGCATTTTATCGAACGCTATGTGACCCCTTATATTACTAACCCCCTTTTTGTGAATAATTACCCAAACTCGTTTCCCTTTACTAGATTAGGGAGTTTAACTTACATGCATGCAAGGTATAAAACTTTATCTCCAAGAATCAATTTATGTGTTCTACCCTTTTTAGCCAAAACCTGAGAATTAAAAGGAAATGGAGTGGGGACTCACCTCTTAGAGTGAAGAAGATGACAATTACTCAATAAATTTCGGGCCCGAGCGATGGTGAAGAATTAATTGTGGGTGAAGATGGAACCTTCTCTCTCAAGAACTCTCTCCTCCCTCTCTCTATTTTGTTCAGAAAATCCTTAAAATGGAAGGGGGTAAGTGTTTAATGAACTGGGGGTCGGGGTATAAAGATTAGAATTTTAAAAGTCCCGAAGCAGGAATGCGATCAGGAATGCAATCGCATTCTTGCTGTGCAGTCCGCATTCCTATCGCATAAATGGCCCTCAAATGGGTCAAAAAATAAGAAACCGGACTGCCCAGGTATGCGACCACTATGCGATCCGCATACCTATTATGTGATCGCATAGTACGTCGTATAATCTCCTCCGCAAAAATGGAGGTGCAAGAATACGACAGCTATGCAGTCCGCATTCCCAAAATGCGATCGCTTCTTGGGCCGCATAGCTGTCCTCAAACTGGACAGCATACTGTCCATGTATACGACCACTATGCGGTCCGCATACCTGCTATGCGATCGCAAATCTCCCCAAGTAGGATTCGAACCTACGACCAATCGGTTAACAGCCGACCGTGACCATATTATGTTAACTGTTCGTATTTCGTTCATTCCATCGGTATGCTCCCAGGTACCTGTAATTGTGATCCATTATAGTGCGTTGCATAACAACACAACTCTAGAAAATTTTATCTTTTAAGTCCCGGGATACTTTTTACTCAATAAGGGTCCATTTTAAGAATTTCTACAGTTATAACAACACGGGGACCTATTTGGGCATTATTTTTAGCCATGAAATTTTACGGGTCTTTACACAGAGGGGTCAATCGGGTTGATCAAAGAAGGTGACGATCCCAAGAAATCGGTGGTTACTCTCAATCCCATCATAGTGCAGATACAGCCATCAGGAGAGGCTGAGGTGACTACATCAGTCCCGTTTGAGTTTGAGGTATCACCGCCTACAGATACGCCCGCACCATTTGTGGTTGAAATAGCACCACCTGCAGTGACTCATGTCCCATTCGATGTAAAGGTAGCCACACCAATTACAGTGACAGTATTAACTACGCCGCCTTTCAACACTAATGTCGTGCCCTGGGATTACGTAGCTGAAGCTTGAAGGAAAAGAAAGGTCAAGGTAGAAGAAGCTGGTGTTGCACAGGGGATGACCAGGATTGGAAGGGTCTACATACCCGAACACTTGGTAGAGTCCAGCAAATAGACTTCTAACAGGCCTCCCGTCATTGAGACAAGACCAAATGACCTCTGGAGGAAGGTACAAGCTAGGGAATACTCGGTCATAGATCATCTGATTAAGACTCCGGCCCAGATATCCATACTATCATTGCTGCAGAATTCGGAAGCACATAGGAGTGCTCTGATGAAAGTGTTGAATGAAGCTTATGTACCTAACAACATCACAAGAGGAGAGATGGATAACATGGTGGGGAAGGTATTAGAAAGTCACAAGATTACTTTCCACGAGGATGAACTACCACCAGAAGGATTGAGTCACAACATGGCACTGCACATTACCGTGCAATGTAAAGATTACTTCATTACCAGGGTTCTGATTGATGGAGGGTCCAGCCTTAACATTTGCCCATTGACAACACTAAAGAGGTTATGCAAGGGATTGTACAAAATACGAGAAGGATCCATGAATGTAAAGGCTTTCGATGGGTCTCAAAGGTTCACCATTGGAGAAATCAGTTTCTGTTTGCAGATGGGGCCTACATGGTTTGAGGTTGAATTTTAGGTGTTAGATATATCCGCGTCCTATAATCAGTTACTAGGACGGCCATGGATACATGCCGCTGGGGCTGTGGCCTCAACTTTGCATCAGGCGGTAAAATTTGAATGGAATCATCAGGAAGTAATTATCCATGGGGATGGGAGCAACCCCATCTACAGCCGCCAGACTATCCCGGTAATTGAAGGTAGAAGAAGGATTAGTGGAGAAACTTACCACCACATCAAACGAGTCAACGCAATAGACAAGGATAAGTGGTGGAGTAGTAAGATTGAAAGCATAATGAATTGGAGCGGATACGAACCTGTCAAGGGTCTCGGTAAGAATCTTCAAGGCATTTCCAAGCCAATACGGCTAAAGCACCACGGCACTACCTTTGGCATGGGATACCAGTACACTTGTCAAGAGTACGATGATTGGACGCCACCATGGTGCGGTCCTTACTATCCATTGGAGAAGCCCATACCGCATCTAGAACAGACTTTCCAGCAAGCCGACGTCATAGGGGGACCAGAGGAGGAGGAAACATTAGCAACCTTAAGGAACTTATTCTTGGAAGAGGAGGATATGGATTGTTGTGTCATCGTTGAGGAGGAGGAGGAGGAGGAGGAAGTCCCTACCATCCAAGCTGTGAGCAAGGGATCATTCCTCAGAAACTGGACTGTCAGACCATCCAGGGCCCGACGAGTCCCGGGGTAGCAAGGTTGAACAACATTGTTTATTTTTGCTTTCCAAGAAAATGATTTCTCTTTCTTGCATTCTGTTTTAAATAAAATTACCAATGTTCCAAAACGTTTGTTTAAATTACTAAAAATCGCTTTTATGTTTTAATGAATCGATATTTATTATTTTTTCTCTCATACTTTTAACTATACAGCATTACTATTTCCTGTCTTGATGAACCAATGACTGTGACATGCAATGAGACAACGCAACAAAAGGACAATGATTCAGAAGAAGATATCATACCCGAGGAAATCGTCAGAGAAGTAGAGAACTTTGAGAAAAAGCCTAAGTCCAATCTGGACGAGACCGAGGTAATCAACTTGGGAGATTCAGAGACTGTCAAAGAAACCCGCATCAGCATCCACCTGTCACCGCCAGAGAAAGAAGATTCCTGAAGGAGTATGAATACATATTTGCATGGTCGTACGATGATATGACCGGACTAAGTACATCTATCGTGGCTCAAAAATTGCCCACAAACCCGATGTGACCACATTCCACAGCCTACAGACCTCAGATAAACAGATCTGTAGAATCCGCCACCACGAATATCAAGAAAATACTAAGAAAAATGGTAGAAAATCACAAACAGTGGCACGAGAAACTGTCATTTGCCTTATTGGGGTACCGCACCACAATCCGCACATCAACCGGGGCAACTCCCTACTTGCTGGTTTATGGTACAAAAGGTGTTATTCCTATCGAATTAGAGATTCCTTCCTTGAGAATCATACAAGAAGCTGAGCTCAGCGATGTAGAGTGGATAAGGAGCCGTTATAAGCAACTAGCCCTTATAGACGAAAAAGGATGAACTCAGTGTGTCACGGGCAACTCTATCAGAACAGAATGTCCAGATCCTTCAACAAAAAATTCAAGCCAAGACAGTTCACACCGGGGCAGCTGGTGTTGAAAAAGATCTTTCCGCATCAAGATGAAGCCAAAGGGAAATTCTCTCCTAATTGGCAAGGTCCTTACATGGTTCACAGGGTGCTGACAGGAGGAGCTCTCATACTTGCAGAAATGGACGGGGAAGTCTAGCCAAAACCGATCAACTCAGATGCAATTAAATGATACTATGTGTAACTCTTTATTCTTTCTCAAATGATGTAAATTGAACTACGCTCGACCTGATTCCCGTTTAAGAGGGGATACGTAGGCATCCCTGTGGGTTCGGTCACAATTCAATAAAAATCTTATCTTCCCCCATAATTGGAAACTGGGGCAGAATTTTGAGAAGGACCCTCAAAATTTCGAAGCAAGATCAGCCGATCGCAGCTTGTACAACAGTCAGAATATCAATCCATCTAATTGGGGCAGAATTTTGAGAAGGACCCTCAAAATTTCATAGCAAAAGAGGTTGCATTGTCTTGGATCTTGTCACGGTCGTCGGTTCATCTAAAATTCTTAAATTATATTTTTACTATGTCTTTACAGAACTATGCATGCTTTCTTGTAAGGTAACTCTGCTTAGCCAAACGCTACCCCGATGATGCAAATAGGACCATCAGACCAAGCAAAGAAGGGCAAGCAAAGCCAGCGGGGACACGAATCAACCTCCCCCATCTACAAAACTCATGATTTTTCTTTGGACGCAGGGACAAAGGATAGACATGCCGCAAAATCACAATCCTCACAACAATCGCGTTATCGAAATCTGCTACCAGCTAAGAAATTCTGCTACTATCTAATATTCATTCTACTTTCTGCATAAGGCTAAACGCTTCCTTCCCTTGCATACGGCTAATCTCTGCCTTCATCCTGCATGAGGTTAAGCTCTACCTCCCCCATTTGCATAAGGCTAATATCTGCCTTCCTTTTGCATAAGGCTAATCTCTGCCTTCATCCTGCATGAGGTTAAGCTCTACCTCCCCCATTTGCATAAGGCTAATATCTGCCTTCCTTTTGCATAAGGCTAATCTCTGCCTTCCATTTGCATAAGGCTAATCTCTGCCTTCATTTGCATGGGACTAAGCCCTGTCCCGCATCTTGCATGAGACTAAGCTCTGTCTCCACCTTGCATGGGGTTAAGCTCTACCTTCGCATTCGCATAAGGCTAATCTCTACCTTCATTTGCATGGGACTAAGCCTTGTCCCGCATTTTGCATGAGAGTAATCTCTGTCTCCACCTTGCATGAGGTTAAGCTCTACCTCCACATTCGCATAAGGTTAATCCCTGCCTTCATTTTCATGGGACTAAGCCATGTCCCATATCTTGCATGAGACTAAGCTCTGTCTCCATATTGCATGAGGTTAAGCCCTGCCTCCATTCGCATAAGGCTAATCTCTGCCTTCATTTGCATGGGACTAAGCACCATCCCGTATCTTGCATGAGACTAAACTTTGTCTCCCTCCTGCATGAGGCTAAGCCCAACCTCCATTTGCATAAGGCTAATCTCTGCCTTCATCTGCATGGGACGAAGCCCTGTCCCGCATCTTGCATGAGGTCAATCTCTGCCTTCATCTGCATAAGGCTAATCTCGGCCTTCATTTTCATAAGGCTAATCACTACCTTCACCTTGCATAAGGCTAATCTCTACCTTCATTTGCATGAGGCTAAGCTCTGCCTCCATCTACATAAGGATAATCTCTGCCTTCATTTGCATGGGACTAAGCCCTATCCCGCATCTTGCATGAGGTTAAGCTCTACCTCTGCATCCTGCATGAGGCTAAGCTCTGCCTCTATCTGCATAAGGCTAATCTCTGCCTTCATCTGCATGAGACTAAGCTCTATCTCCATACCTGCACGAGGCTAAACTCTGCCTCCAATTTACATTCTTTCACCGAGACTAACTGTTGTCTCTCCGACATTATCCTTTGCTCTTCTTTCGGGATAAGCTCTGCCCTCAGCTTCATAATACTAAGCCTTGTCTTGTTGACATCATATTATTGCATCTCATGGGCTGAAATATCACCAACCTGTCCAAGGGCGTCATAGTCTAAAGGCATCATCCTCATAGCCGGAAGACACCATGTCATGGCCTGAGGATCTCTCAAATTTGCATATCATTATTCAAAGGCTTCATATTTCGGAGGCACCATCTTCATGGCCCGAGAACATCATTTCATGGCCTGCGAATCTCTCATTGAACAATTTATGGCCCAGGACATCATGGTCTAAGGACGTCATCCTCAACCGTCCGAAGACAATTCTCATGGTCCGAAGGGAACCTACATCATGTTTAAATTTTCGCACAATATATGCTCGTAGTATCTCTATTTGCAGGTGACCCAATGTGCAACCGCTATCCCAGCAGGAGCAATCTCGCTCCAGTTCCTTCAGCTATCAAACCTGACTTCTCACCATACACCATTCTTTCACCTATCCCGAAACATTGCGTCCGTTCTTGTGATGACTTCATCGGTATATTTCGCCGATGAATCCAGAACTACACACTGCTTGATTCCTTTAAGACCAGGGATATGTAGGCATCTCAGAAGCCAGAGTGTAGCCTGAATCTCTCGAACCGTCTCGCTCGGTCAAATTGGCCTTCATATCTTTACCTGATAACTCTTTCATCATTTTCGATTAAAGAGGCGCAGCTGTTGATACCTAATTTTTCCCAAATTAATTTTAAAAATGCATATATGTCCTCAAAATCATGCATTAGCATCAATTGGTATTTTTCCATAATTTTTTACATTTTTATTAATTTGCTTAGTATTTTATTTTTAATAAATAATTATAAAATTGCATGACAAATGATTTCAAAAACCTGTCTTGATTTAATATTACTATTATGATCCTATTGAGTCCAAATCATTCCATAAATAGCCAAATAAGCACCTTTTGGCTATAATTGCAATAACTTTGCAATTATAGCCCATGCATATAATTTTCGTGTTATTTTACCAGAAATCAGTCTTTTTTATTTTTAAATACTAAATAACCATTTAAAAACATTTCTATGCATGAAATTCATTTTTTTATAATTAGTAATTATTTTACAAATTATTTAACTAATTTATTTGGGGTATTTAACAAATAGCCATTATTTATTTCAATTTCAGCCTAATTAGCTAACCCAAATACCCTTATGAATCAGCCCAATAAACCCAATCCCAAACCCCTTACCTAACCCGACCCACGTCTTATTTAATCCTGGTCGTTGAACATCTTTTATCAACGACGCAAATTACTCATGCCATAATTAAGCCTAAAGACTACCCCCCCCCCAGACCTCTCATTTTCCTCTTCTCACCCCACCGTCACTCACCTCCCCTCCTCTCAAATGCTCTCTAAACCCAACCCTAATTCCCCCATCGCCGTCACTTTCCACTGCCGTCCATGGTGGTTTCTCACCACCCTCAGACCTCCCAAGGTCTCTCTTATGCTAGGTATTGTCGTCTCTAAGGTCCTCAAGGGACCAGGGTCAGTCCACTTATGACTTTGGTTCTTTCCTGCCTGTCTCAGGCTACTCTGGTTCGATTTCTAAGCCTATATCTTCATCTCTGTGTTATTTTGTAAAAACCCTAATTTCGTCCTTTGAACTTCTCATATCTGTACAGATCTGAGATGGGTTGAACTTATTTTCACTTGTTTTTATGAAAATCTTCTAATTTTCGAGTGACTTTTCATTCTCCTAAACTAGGGTTTCCTGAAAATCCTCTTCTTCAAAATATTTTAACTTTAAGTGTTTAATCCCCTATTCTTATGTGTTTTGACTGATTTTGTTGAGTTTTGCCTTAACCCTAACTAGCTTATGCTAAAACCCCCAATTTTTGGTATTTTGTTTGGATTCTGAGCTTGTCCGTGTTACTGCTACATAACTTTGTTCTAAGCTTTGGTTCGCATAATTTCTTCTTCGTTTAATTTGAGCTTCTTGTGATTTTACCCTAATGTTGCTTTATTAGGTTTCCTAGTTCGATTTCTCAACTGATTCTATGTGTCTATATTCAGTCTGTTTGTTTATTCATGGAAACCTTATATTTTTCTCCTTAAGTCAATGTTACCTATGTGCTGATTTCTCGATTATTTCCCTATTTTTTTACACCTTTTAATTATTTCTTGCCTTATTTTGATTAACTGTGATACTTGTCGATTCTTACTAATTGCTTCCTTAATTAAACTCTTATTTATTTACCCCTAATTTCCTACTCTGTACCTAGTCTAATTGATTTCTTTCCTTAAATATATGTTCGACTCTCTATCGTTGATTGATTACCCCTTGATTATGGGAGACTTTGCTGATTTTATGTATTACTGAATCTATAGACTTCCCTAATTGCTACATAATTAATTGTTTACCTTATTCTGTCTAGCTCTAAACTTCGATATATACTCTCCTCTATTCTCATTTCTAGACACGAACACTAGTTCAAAGAACTCTCTTACACTTAAAAGCTCTCTCTGTTCTTCCTTATTACTTGCATCTTTCAGTGCTCTAGCCGGCTGTAAGCCAAGGCTAGCTATTGCACAACTCCTGCTCTATACTCTGTGTTTTCTCTCCCTAACTGGTATGTCCTAATTCAATTTCATAGTCCAAACTCTATGTGTTCTATTACTGCTTTAGTTCATTGATTTCCAATCTTGTTCCTGCTTACTATCTTGTTGTTCAATATGCAACTAGTATGTCTAAACTACATTGCCTAATTGTTGTTTCACCTAAGCATGGCTGAATCCTATTTTGATTAATATGTGATTAGTATGTCTAATTCCGCCTACTGCTTTATCCACATGTGTCAATCTGCTTGTTATGTATGTCAGCATGTTTGAATTAGGAACACCTGTGATGCTTTCCTAGTCTGTTCATTTATGTTCTTGCTTGATCTACTTTGCTAAGTTGTATAACATTACAAAGTAACTCTGGCTATGTGTTCTAACTTGTCCAGTGTTAATATGTCTTTCTACATGGCTGTGTTATGCCTCTACCACCTATTTTCTATCAACTTGTTAATCCTATAAAGTTCCTGGAAAGCTTTTGTGCACCCTGTTGTTATATGCTTCACTATACACACTGATGTGTTTTATGTGTCCCCAATTCCCATAACCCTTGTGTGAAAGACTGTTGTTTGAGTGATGTTGGATCTTGTTTTTTCTACAACCAACTAGGCTATTTTGTTGATTTTCAAAAGTATTTTCATATTGTCTCCAGCTATTTTAATATTAAATCAATCCTTATTTTCAGAAAACTTCTTTGTCTATTGAATCATTTCAGTACTGTTTTCTTGTCAAAACCTTTTCAAAACTATGTCAAGCACTCTCACTTACTCCTAAGTCCATAGGCTATGCCCCTCCAGTGTGTGTACTGCCTTGGGATCCTCTTGATATTCCTCTGAACTTTGGCACACACTGGGGTTGGCCCTTCCACACTGCACTTACTCAATCCCTGTCTAGGTGTGAGCACTGCCCGAGATCCTTGAGGTCCTTAGGGAACTCTTACATACCTGGACATTAAATTGGCTATGAAATCCTTGGCATTTGAGACTATCGAAGGCCTGGACTTATCAGATGTGCTTTGGGCCTACTGCAGGATCCCTATAGTTAGTCTTACTTTTCGTTTATGTAATTCATTCAGCCATTGGTCTGTAATAATTAATTGTAAATAGATATTGGGGTGACTAATGAAAAGGGAGGGTAGTTTATGGTACTGTAGGTAAAACTGAGTAGAAACCATGTTTCTAGGCTTTATATTCTGCAAATCTGCATTAGAAGCCATGTCCTAGGACTAATGTGTTCATTTGCATCCAGATCATGCTAAACCTGCATTAGATAACTTGTTCTTAGGGATTCACGTTTATTACTTCAGTATACTTTACATTACTGTTCCATGCTTTAATTTGGCACAAGTGTTTTCACTTAGATACCCTGCTATTAGGCTAATAGCCATGTCTCAATAAAATTGTCATTCCTGTATGCACTTAGATATCATGTTCTAGGAACTCTGTTTGCATTTGTATGAACACGTCTATTTCAATTAAAATGAGTAACTGACCCTGAAAAGGCATAAATACAGTCTCACATATAGATGTATGTTTTCAGAACATAACTGGTATAAATCCCCCTTTTTAAAAAAAATATGTGTCACCTAGAACATCATGTTTGTAGGTTAAACAACTTTTAAACTGTTTAACAATTCTATTAATTGTGACTGCGTACAATCCCACGCCTGGGCAAGCCTTAGGTAATTAATCTCTATATAAACTGGAAACTGCGTTTTGATTGTGTTAAATTATTTGAGTCTTACAGGATTAAAATCAGTAGGCAGATTAGGACCCTACCATTGAGTTTGTGAAATAGTGTTGCATATTATGTATATTAATGTTCACCTAGACATCCTGTCCTAGGACTCCTTCTAAAAACTTCCAGTATTTGTGTTTGAGACGTGTTGTTTATTTGCTATATATGTGTGGAGGTAAACATGAGCCTTTTAATTGCTTTCTTTCACTTACTTACTGGTCTTACCTGTTATTTGCTTGTCGCCTAGATTTTTTCTTTAGGGGTTGTCTAGAACTGCCCAGATTTAGAGGTCCTAAAAATCCTCTGGGACCCCAAGGAAGGGACGGGTAACAACACGCTTAGAGCTTGCTAAATAAAATTCGCTTAATAACCACTAAGGGGTGGGGTAATGGGTAGAGAAGGATATGATGACCCGTGCGCTAATGAAACGTGTAGCCCCTCATCGAGGAGTGATTACCGGGCATATCATGGATATGATCCTATAGGATAAATAACTTAGGACCCTTTTCACCCATTTACAGATGTGTCCTTAGACTGCTAATCTGTTAAAGCCTTTATCCTTTTACATATGTGTGCTTAGACTGTGTATTTGCTACTTGACTAATTCACAAATTAAGTTTGGCCCGAACCCACAGTTGTGGACTTCGAGGGTTGACTAACACCTTCCCCTTGAAGTAACTTCAAGCCCTTACCCAATCTCTGGTTATACAATTAGTGTTATAAATGACCCATAATAGGTTCCCTAACGCACCTTAATTCGTTAGGTGGTGACTCTTCAAATTCCTTACATCCCTTTTCTCAAAAGGAAATGAGTTGTCCCAATAATCTCAAAAACCTTGACTAATCTGAAAGGAGAGGAAAAAGGGGGCGCGACAGATAGCGGTACACCCTCTTCCCAGCTGGCTTGGTGAGTCCCACCTCATTCGGGGGTCGTATATCTTTTGTCCTTATGTGTTATGTTTTGAGGTATAGCCGGGTCTTGTTGCCGACACTATCATTGTACTCTTTTGTATTTATTATAGGCTCCTTAGACATTGTGTGGGTGGTATATCGGTTTTGGGAAAGTCAAACTATTAATTTTGGTAACTGCATCACACGTTCCACATCAAACTATGAAAGTGTATGTATTACGAAACTTATATATGATGAAACTGCTGCCAATGAATTGGTGTTGTTGTTCACATGAATCTCCTCACTGTCTAATTAATGAAATAGATATTCTCTTTATTCATGAGTGAGTCTAGGTAGAAGGTATTGTACAGGCTTTCTCGAACGGGTTATCTCGGTTGAGCACCGGTCGCGCTCCCCGAGATCGGGGCGTGGCACTTGATTTATCAACAATTCAGCAAAAGCTCTTTCGATTACTTAAAAGAATCATTGAATTAAACCAAACAAAATAATACAATGATAATCACAGAAATATTCCTTTTTCGATTAAATAAACTGGTAAATAAAGTTGCAATCAATTTAAATCTCCATAAACTAATTCATGCAAAGAACTAGAGTTAAAATCTACAAATATCAATCAAAACACTATATCTATCAAACCTTAAGGTAAACTACTCCATAATCATGGAGAAATTCATCACAAAAAAAGTTGAAGAATAAGAAAATATGAATTCAACCCAAACTCGGGTGTTGAGTTGAGGAAAGAATGATGAATCCTTGTGCTTTGAGTCTCAAATGCTCTTCCAATCTTCCATCGGTCAAAAGTCCTCTAAAAAGCGTGTTTCTAGTATATTTATACCAAGTCGAAACGTGCCTGGACCAAACTTCCCTCCTTGAGCCAAAGTGGAAAAACTTGTAAACTTTTTACACTTCATGCGTCGCACAGTGCTAAGGCACGCTGCATCGCATTAGTGTATTTTGCTCGGTTGTAAACTCTGTGAACTTAGCTTGTCTGACAAACTTTTGTACTAATGTGCCGGCAGCGTCACACTATGCCACGCACCCTACGTCGCATTAGTGTATTTTTCTGTCAGACCCAAAACCTCCAAGTTTCTGAACTTCTCAAACTTCTGACAAACTTTTGTACTAATGCGACGCTTAATGCCACGTCTTATGCGACACACTAGTAAATTTTGCTCAGCCCATGCGTCTTCTTCCAACTTTTGTATGCAATGCCGGTCCATGATGTTGATACCCAATTTTTTCCTCAAATTATTTTAAAATTGCATTGGTATTTTTTCCATATTTTTTATCAATTTATTTCTATTTTATTCAGTACTTTTATATCCAATAATTACTCATAAATTGCATTAAAAATAATTTTGAAATATTTCTTATCTCAATATATCATTTTTAATCCTATTAGGATTTAATTATTTCACAAATTAGCCAATTTGGTATTATGGCTCTAATTACAACAGCTTTGCAATTATAGCCTAATTATACATTTTTATGCTATTTCATTTCAAGAATTAGTCATTTTATATTTTTAATACTAGTTAATTACCTTAATTTCACCTATTTAGCCTTAATTTTATTTTTTATGTAATCATTAGCTATTTTTATTAATTATTTACCTATTTAATTGGGTATTTAACGAGTAGCCATTTTTTATTTAAAATATAGCCTAAATTCAATCTGGTCCTAACCCATTTAATTTAGCCCAATACCCAGGCCCAATCTCTAAGCCTACCCGACCCAATCGTGTGTGTAATCTGGACCGTTGATCAAATTAGATCAACGGCCCAGATTCACTCTTACCTTAATTAGTCCTAGACGACTACCCCCCGTCCCATCATTCATTCCCCGTTCAAACATCTCTCTACCTCTCTCTCTCTCTCTCTCTCTCTCTCTTTCTCTCTCTCTCTCAATCTCTGGTTCTCTCTAGAACCTTATGGTCTCCCTCCTCTCCGATGGACTCTGTCCATCCTCTCCGACCACCTCCCTCGCCGGAAGCTATGTCCTCTCACCCTCTCCTGGCCTCCGCTTCACCCCACGCCGGTTTGATGCTACCCTGAGGTCCTCAGGTGAACCAGAGGCGGTTCACTCACCTCCATGATCTCATGTTGTTTTTCCGGCCACCCATGGCCATTCGAGTAAGATCTTTACACCTTCCTGTTAAAACCGGTAAGACTTTGAGTTTTCTTCTTCCTCTTTGGGTTTTCTCTAGAAACCCTAACTTTAAAACCCTCCGATCTTTCTAGATCTGTAACAGATCTATGGATATTTTGAGGTTTTCACATGTTTTCTTCAAAAAATCTCCTATTTTAAGAACAATTTCTTCATCTTAAAAACTAGGGTTTCTTAACCTCTTTCAAAATGCTTTCTCTTCTGATTTTTAGTACTAATCTATGATTCTCAATATGTTTTAAACGTTTGTTTAAGTCTTCTCCTTTACCCGAGTTATTCTATTGAAAACCCCAACTTTTAGGGTTCTGAGTTCGTCTTGGGTACTATGTTTAATTAATCTGTATATTTCGCATGAACATTCTATGATTCTGTGATTCTACTTTATGTTTGCTTGTTAGGGTTTTTGGGTTCGATCACTTCTACCTATATCATGTCTATGTTGTGATTCAGACCATGCTCTATATGAAACCCTAACTCTTATGTGATACTAGTCTTCTTATGTTTTTGGTTCGTGTCTATTACATACTTATTCCCATAATGTTGTATAAATCAATGTTATCTTTGCTATTTGTGAATTCCTAAATTTCTATGATTAAATACTTCGTTGATCTTGCATGATATTCTCTACTGGTTCTCGAGTATTTTCCCTAATTATGATGGTGATTTCCTGTCTCTCCTTGCCTGTAGCATAATTATCCCGCTCACATGTGATATTCTCCTTTGATTGGTACTGACTTCCTATAATTAGGACCTCAATAGAGGGTTCCCTCAATGATTTCCTGAGTTTAAGTTATTGCTTACCTTATTTCTATGAATGATTTTTTATGTCAAATTAGTATACATGTTTTCCTTAAGTATAATTCTGAACTTGGCCTTACTTACGTATGATATACTTATACTATACCTAGGTTGCTTTCCTTATGTATTATAATCAGCTTTCAAGATTCCTTTCCTTATTTTTAAACCTGCTATTTACCATCTAAGTATGACTCCTTAATTAAAGGAAGTCCTTTTACCAATTTGATTCTAATTGATTGTTTACTCCCATAATTACTGCTGAAACTATTATTTTACCTTATTATTCTGCATGTTTTAAACTATAAATACCTCTACTCTCTCCTTAGCATACACGAGCTAATCTGTTCAACTCTCTCTCACACAACTAAAAACTCTCTGCTCTCTCTCTTTTCTGTGCTAGTTACTACTATTCTAAGTTAGCCGGCTGCAAGCCAAGGCTAACTATTGTGCATCTCCTACTTCTTGTTTGTGTTACTGCTTTCTTCACTTCACTGGTATGTTCTAATTCAGATTTCATTTCTCAAACCAACATGTTTCTACTACTGTTGCAATTCATTGTGTTTCTAATTTGCTTTTACTTATTATTTTGTTGTTCAACATGTAACTAGGATCATGAACTCCATTAACATGATAAGTTATACTCTATTTGTCATAACCAGCATGTCTTTATGTACTTGATACATGTTCTATGTGAATCTTCATGCCTATGTTTGGTACATTAGTTTTATTAGGGAAAATTCTACTGTCTTGAACTATTTGGTCCTGTTATGTTAGTATAATCCTATACCCTACTGTATCCCCCAATCCCCTGAATCCTTAGGAACCTCTGATTGTGTACTGCCTACTACATGTTTGCCCTCACATGCTCTGTATTTGTCCATCAAATCCCATTACCCCTGCTTGTGGTTGTTGGACTATTCCTGGTCCTTTTTGTGATGTTGAACTTGTTGGTGTTCCTTCCCGTTTAGTGGTTAAACTTCTTTGTTATAAAACTATTTCAATCAAGTTACCCTCTTCAAAACTATTTTCTTACTTACCCTTTTCAAAATTATTTTCTTACTTAACCTTTTCAAAACTATGTCGAGCACTCTCACTCTACTCTTAGATCATTAAGTTCTGCCCCCCTCTGTGTGAGCATTGCCTTGGGACCCTTGAGCTCCCTCTGAACTTTGACACACAAAGGCTGGCCATTCCACACTGCACTTACTCTATCTTGGCTATGAAATCTGGGTGTGAGCACTGCCCGGGATCCCTTGAGGTCCTTAGGGAAATCTGACACACCCGGATTATGAAAAGGCTGTGAAACATTACTTGGCATTAAGGACATGGAGATCTAGGCCTATTCTGTAGGCTCCCTATAGTTAACTTCTTATTTTTCTTCTATTTCAGTTGTGTAATTCATATCCCATGGTCTGTAATAATTAATTGTAAACAACTCTGGGGTCGGATAGTGAAAATGGGTGGGTGATATGCATGATGTAGTATAATTAAGGGTAGAGACCATGTTTCTAGGTTTATTTTCTCTATGCGCAATAGCAGCCATGTTTAGGTACAACATGCCATGCATTAGATATCATGCTACTTAGGATCATATATACTGTTTTCCTTTCAGCACGTCATCATTCATTGCCCTCACTTAGAGATCCTGCCTATAGGACAAATAATTAAGTAAATTGCTATTATGTGATTCTGCTCATATAAACGTGTCCTGAAGCTTCATTTAGAAGTCCTGTCCTAGAATAAATAATGGTAACAAAAACTGCAATCATGTCTCATCATGATATACACGTAGAGATCCTGATCTAGGTAAACAACCATTAAAAACTGTCACCTATGTTATTCCTGAAACTGTGCATAATGCGGTGATTCTATGTGCATTTAGAGATCCTGTTTTAGCAACTGCATATGCATCATTCTGCATTAGACATCATGTTATAGGATCGTACTCATTAACTACACTTAGTCTAGATAAAGATGTATAAAATAGTCCTCCTCTTCTAACAAACTAGTAATTAGTCTCTGAATATTTGCAACACTTAGAACTACATGCTATTAGGTATAACGACCTGAAATTGTCATCATAACTGCTACACGCCTAGGAAAGTCTTAGGTAATCAGCCATAAAGAAATAAAACAGAGCTGTCCTTTGTGATTAGTGTTCAACTGTCAACATGTTTAAAACCAGTAGGCAAGCCTGATTAAGACTTCCTCTCTGAGTTATGCAATAAATTTGTATTTGTGTTATCACTTAGATACCATGCTTAGGATCTGAACCTGAATCTGGACCTTAATTGTGTATGAGTCATGACGTTTATGTGTACTATGTGTGGAGGTATACTTGATCCTTTTATTTGCTTTCCATTCTCCCCTTAATTGAAGTCCTATATGTTTTATTATGTGTCGCCTTAGTAATTTTTACCTTTAAAACCTGAGGGTCTGCCTAGAACCTCCCTTATAGGATAGAAGTCCTATAAGAAGTCTTAAAAATGGTCACCTATGTTATTCCTGAAACTGTGCATAATGTTGTGATTCTATGTTCATTTAGAGATCTTGTGTTAGCAACTGCATATGCATCATTCTGCATTAGACATCATGTTATAGGATCGTACTCATTTAACTACACTTAGTCTAAATAAAGATGTATAAAACAGTCCTCCTGTTCTATGTCACGACCCAAAATCCCTAAGGTCATGATGGCGTCGGACATCATTGTCAGGCAAGCCAATCATTAATTAATTAAAATAATTTCCTGTTTTAACATTTATGAAAAATTATTTCCTTTCACTTTATTACGTATTAACTGAATAAAATCCGTTAAGAAAATATGATGGTTTAAATGTTCCATTTTAGCAAATATATCCCAAACACATCCCAGAACTTGGTGTCACAAGTACATGAGAAATTTTTAAGAATTTTACAATTTCTACAAAGCTTGTCCGAAATACAAGTGGACAAGGAAATTAAAATAATGTAATACAGTATGAGGGAGACTCTCTCAGCTGCGGATCGCCTCCGGATGATGCAACTCGCCTAAGTCTCCAAATCCTCCACATCGCTATAAAAGTACATGTGCAGTAAAAATGCACAGCAAGTGTAGCATGAGTACGAAAACAACGTGTACTCAGTAAGTCGCCCCCCTAACCTCACAGAGGTAGTGACGAGAGGTCAAATTAGACACTTGCTAAAGGTCAATTTAGTGTATTCAAGTGTGACACTAAGCATGATTATCATAGGCAATTTATTAAGTTCAGGAATAAATAATATCAACCCTTTACAGATTTAACACTTTAAATCTTCGTCAACAATTAATCCACATGGGTGATTTGATCAAATAACAAATAATCAACCGGAAGGAACAACTTCTTCCAAAAATATTTAATAACTTTAAATCTATGTCATTTCAATTGACAACTTAAAAGTTCCAGGCCAGTAATCAGGCAAAATCACAGCAAATACGCAGTAAATATCATGTGCAAGCAATGCCGAGGGTTGAATGATGCGGACCAACAATAATAAACTGTGCATTGCCGAGGGTCGAACGGCTCGAACCTAGATGCATTTATCCGCCCCGCTCTCGAATCGATCATGCGACGCGGTTATACATAAAATAATAAGGCTAGCCTGCTCGCGAATCATACCTGCGACTCAGATGCTCATATGAATATACACAAATACAGGGTCCTCCTGCTCGCAAATCATACATGCGACTCAGGCACCCAAGGTTACACATGTTCACACAATAAGTCCACATTTTTATCAAGAAAGTAGTTTCTCAGGAAAGTGGTAAGATTCATCTTAAAGGAACACGTTTAAATCTTTGTTTTGAAACTCATTTTCCAAGTTTAATGATATTACATAATATAACCCTATCAGTTATAGAATTATCCACGGAGGAATCAATTTTCTTTCTAGATGATTAAGAAAATGAACTCTAGTCTTCTTTAGATATTCAATTATGATTTTGATTATATTAGCAGTTTAATATTACAGGCAGGATCACAAGTACAACACGTAAGGCATGCTAGTGGGTCCTAGACTACCTGGACATGGCATAATAGTAGCTACACACGGTCTCCCGTCACCTCGTGCGTACGTAACCCCCGAAGATAATAGCACATACTAAATTAGTTCACCTAGGGGGACAATTCCCTCTCACAAAGTTAGAAAGGAGACTTACCGCGCGCCGAAGTCCCATAACCGGCTTCCAAGCCCTTCCGACGACTCCCATGGATGCACAACGCCCCAAATCTACCAAATAACGGGCAAAGCAATGAAAACTATCCTAATACTCACAACAAATTCAAATTATATACTTTCCCAACTCCGCTCGATGAATTGACAAAAATGCCATCGGGCCCACGTGCCCGGAATTCGAAATTTCTCGAAGATATATTCTACCCATAGCCTTATTAACTCAAATATACAATTTACTCTAAATTCCATGCTCAATTTCATGGTTAAAATCCAAATACAAATTCTAGGTTTCTTTAAGATTTTTCCCAAATTTTTCCACAATTTTCTACAAATTCTCATGTATAATTCCATGCAATAACCTTGTATTTAACTTAGAAACATGAAGGAATTACTTACCTATTGATACTTGACAAAAACCCTCTCTTGAAGCTCCTCAAAATCGTCCAAACCAAAAGAAAATGGAAGGAAATGACCAACAATCTCGATTTAAAAACATTCTGCCCAGGCCATTTTTTGCACCTGCGATCGAACTCTCGCACCTGCGATTCAGCAGGTGCGACCAAACCTCCGCACCTGCGGCTTTCCTCAACTCAAGCCAACTTTGCACCTACACCCTACATCCCGCATCTTCGACTTCGCAGGTGCGGAAATATCATCGCACCTATGCTCCTAGCCGGACCATCACTTCTTCGCACCTGCGGCGCCATAGCCGCACATGCGGCCAAAGCCTCGCAGGTGCGGTCACACCAAATGATAGCAAATTTCAACCTTCTTCAAACTCTCAACTTGATCTGTTAACCACCCGGAATACACCCGAGGCCCCCCGGAACCCCGTCCAAATATACCAACCTATTCCAAAACATAATGCAGACTTGCTCGAGGCCTCAAATCACATCAAACAACATCGAACCACGAATCTCACACAAATCCCAACTTTATGAACTTAGAAATTTCCAACTTCTACATCTGATGCCGAAACCCATCAAATCACGTCCGATTGACCCCAAATTTTTCACACAAGTCATATTCTACATTACGGACCTGCTCCAACTTCCGAAATCACATTGCGACCATGATATCAAAATTTCCACTTCCTGTCAGATTTCTTCAAAACCTTCAAATTTCTATCTTTAGCCAAATGACTTCAAAATGACCTTCGTACATCCGAATTCACTTCCGATCGCGCTCCCAACTCCAGAATTACCATACGAAGCTATTCCCAGACTCAGAATCCCAAACGGATATCAACATCACTAAAATGCGCTTCAAACCAAACTTAGGAAATTCCTTCAAAAATGCTGACTTCCACAATATACGCTGAAACGCTCCCGGATAATCCAAAACCTGATCCGGACATACGCCCAAGTCTGAAATCATCATACGAACCTGCAGGAACTTTCAAATCCTGATTCGGAGGTCGTTTACTCAATATTCCAATCTTAGTCCATTTCTCCAACTTAAGGCTTCTGAAATGAGAATTTTATTTCCAAATCAACTCTAAACTTCCCGAAATTCAATTCCGACCACACCTACAAGTCATAATACCTGAAAATGGGGCTGCTCATGAACCCAAACTGCTGAACGACGCGCTAGAGCTCAAAACGACCGGTCGGGTCGTTACATTCTCCCCCACTTAAACAGACGTTCGTCCTCGAACGTGCTAAGAACTGCTCTGGAGTTACCTGAAATCACTGTTTAACATTTCGAGCACCTGCCCGTGCTACCACAACCCGGTTGAGTATATTAGCTTGATCATATCTGAAGATTTCTTCCTTATCCATCTAATAAGCTCAGAATCCAGTTCCAACACTTGAAATTTCTCTGCCAAGCCTAGTTCCAATGTATAAACACCGTATAAACTACCACACGATATACCAGAACATGATTCTATACCTTTGCTGAATTAGCACCATGCACCGCAAATTCATCATCTAACCACAATGACGTTCCCTGAACCTTAATAGCCCAAAATTCCACGAATCTAGTGCTCCCAATGCACCTCATGACATATATACATCCTGCTATAATGCTGGCGATACCACCGCAACGGAGTAGATGTGTGGAAAGTCATAATCAACTGCCGAGTTAACAAATCATTGAATATATCCTCTTGACTAGAGTCATCACCTCATTACAAACCAAATAATGGTATTTGTTCTTTAATATACACTTCACATAACCTTATCGCATTGATCCCTGATCCGATAATCTCGTCTCACCCAATATGAACTGCTTAGACAACAATTCACCCCAAATATGACCAACAGCCTCACATGATACCACATTGCGCCAATAGGCTATAATTTGAACATGATAATAAGAAACAACTCAGGAAGGGACTATTCTACTCACGCAACTTATTATGAACCCTTCTCAGAAAATAGAAAGTAAAACATAAGAAAATAAATATAGGAATCTTACTCATCATCACCCTGTTGTGGCGTGCAACCCGATCTAAATAACATACCCGTGGCGGCGTGCCACCCGATCCCAATAACATACCCGTGGCAGCGTACCACCCGATCCCAATAACATACCCGTGGCGGTGTGCCACCCGATCCCAATAACATACTCGTGGCGGTGTGCCGCCCGATCCCATCATAACATTCACATAAGGAAATATACATGGAGCTAATTTGCTCACTATTACAAATTACTGAATATCGATCACAAGCACGCTAAGTGCATAATACCATCCTGGGGAGACTGATAAAGCCATATGCTTACAAAACTCAAGCACAACTGAGGTGCGATACATACATATACTCTGGACCTCAAGAGTTGTCCTGCTCACATAACATCATCACCACGCGGAGATCTCAACACATAAGAAATTATCAAGTCGTTTCACAACTCACACTGCACAATCGTATTATCACATGAATTTGATGAAGACGGAACAACACCTGATATCCCAACACCCCTCCTTGAGGAACGCTATACTGAAATGAACATATTTGCACATTCGCATCACCGACCACGCTAATACTGCACAACACATCAAGAACCCATGACCAGGGTACAAAGCCTCTTCCACCGAATATCGATCTCAGGTGACACTGAAGATAACACCAGCTTACTCAAAAGTTTCAAATCACTTTTCCTTTCTCATCCGAGCTCATGACATCTTTGTCAACACCGAATCGCAATCTCGATTCTCACTCCTAGTTACATACTGCTTACCGCACCTAACATGCCAATATAAGGTAGCGCAAGAATTCCATCATAACTTCTGAACCACCAATAGGGTGAACACTACATCATATAGAAACTTTTTACTTAACTGAATTCAAGAGTACCATCTCAACCCACGAGTGAATTCTCACAATCACCCAACATGCAAATCCTTAAGTAGTAGTTTATACCACCATAACCCTTCCGGTATCCGCCTACACCTGACAGGCCATAGCACTCAAATGCTCCCACATGAAATTCATTACGACGGCCGATAAGCCCCGCACACACCGGCACAACCACATGCATAAATTAATCACATCGAAGGAACTGGTCACTGCCGTAAATGTGCCATTTCAACCATGCTAATCAATCTATCTTCTCTTAATCATCTTCAATTGCCTCAGGAATAACAACAACTTCCTTCAACTCACAGCAAACTCATCCAGAGTGACCTTGATTCACGAGACTATGCTGCCAAAATCCCACAACCCATCTCATACCCTCCTGAAAATCTTTCTATAACTCGGAGTTTATTTCTCTCCAATACTATCCTACACGTTGAAACATAACATCGAACCCCAACCATCTTCCTTTTTCTCAGAACTTACTCTGCAAAAGCTCAATTCTCCGTCATACTGCTGCCTAAAACCCTTAGACATCGCGTTCTTAACTTTTGAACTCACTAGGACCGCTACTAAGAGTCACCCACTATGACTGGTCCCGAATACAATCAACTCCAAGGCTCTCCTAGCACGTGAACACCCCTTTCAATGAAACACGTGACCGAGTCACTATCCTTACAACTCGCCTATGCCTTAAGCATAAATTCTGAATCTTCCAAAGCCTAACCCTAGTCCGACAAGGCCAATCTTTGCGCACATTCATCAAATCCCACGCACAATCACCATTTTACTCATTTCCCTTAGTTGTAATAACTTGACAACACGCCGAAAATCCGCAACCCTATGATTACACAATCCTGCAACCCAACTGCAGATGGTGGGACTCCCCCACTTAGCCCGAAGCTACTCCTTGCACCACTCTAGACCCTGTCGAGATCCTTTCTCCTTTGTTGACATGATCTTGCTCAACCAATCCGCCCAATCCTTCCATATTCCCTTGCTAGCACTCTCTAAATACTCAAATTCTATAGCATCATTCACACATTCTTCCTCCTACCGAATAGCCACCAGAATCCCTCACAGAAACTTGCCCACCATGCCGCCGCTAACCTATTCACAAGAGATAACCCACCTGTGGAAATCACCCGCGGACACCTTCCAACGACGCTGAGATGCACCCTTTCTGCGACATCAATACCCCATCCTACGCCCTGATTCATTCACTAACTTTACTAGTCTGGTCCGCTCATCATAGACATCCATTAAATGCGCGTCAATATCTTCAAACTCCAAGCTATGATGCCGCTCCCCCACTTTGCGACTGCTTGACTTCCGTTTCTTACACATGGCCTTCTAGAAATGGAACCACCACCTAGCCTCAATTCAATATCATTCTCTGCCAACCGCATTCTTCAATACTCCTTCACCATACTCTAGCCCCATGCACCCGAAGAAACCATGACACTGAAGAACTTAACACATTCCATTCGATCAAGGACGACGATAACACGTCACAGGTGAATACTCCACCTTACTTGAAACACCAAGTCTTACTACTTTATCAATCCAAAACCTGGCCATTCATAATCCAAATGCCTCCAAGTTCCCAGAAACACAGCAACCTAGCTGAAACAACATAATATTCTTCTGCAGGGAAACAACAACAGCCCCAACCAACTACACATGGAAAACATCTCGCACCATATCAATTCCTCAAATTCCCGATTCATGGCAAGCACTTCGTGACGCGTAAGATTGGGTAGGAATAAACTTAGGCATAAGCCTTAAAGGAATCAAATCGCACAATGAGAAATCAAGAACGGAAGTACTCCTAACAGCCCTGTAGCCTCTCGAAGATAAGTACAGAAGTCTTCGTACCGATCTGCAAAACTCTACTAGACTTGCTCATGACTCGTGAGACCTAAGGGAACCTAGCGCTCTGATACCATGTTGTCACGATCCAAAATCCCTAAGGTCGTGATGGTGCCGGACATCATTTTCAGGCAAGCCAATCATTAATTAATTGAAATAATTTCCAGTTGAACATTTATGAAAAATCATTTCCTTTCACTTTATTACGTATTAACTGAATAAAATCCGTTAAGAAAATATGATGGTTTAAATGTTCCATTTTAGCAAATATATCCCATACACATCCCAGAACCCGGTGTCACAAGTACATGAGCAATTTTTAAGAATTTTACAATTTCTACAAAGCTTGTCCGAAATACAAGTGGACAAGGAAATTAAAATAATGTAATACAGTATGAGGGAGACTCTCTCAGCTGTGGATCGCCTCCGGATGATGCAGCTCGCCTAAGTCTCCAAATCCTCCACATCACTATGAAAGTACATGTGCAGTAAAAATGCACAGCAAGTGTAGCATGAGTACGAAAACAACGTGTACTCAGTAAGTCGCCCCCCTAACCTCACAGAGGTAGTGACGAGAGGTCAAATTAGACACTTGCTAAAGGTCAATTTAGTGTATTCAAGTGTGACACTAAGAATGATTATCATAGGAAATTTATTAAGTTTAGGAATAAATAATATCAACCCTTTCCACATTTAACACTTTAAATCTTCGTCAACAATTAATCCACATGGGTGATTTGATAGAATAACAAATAATCAACCGGAAGGAACAACTTCTTACAAAAATCTTTAATAACTTTAAATCTCTGTCATTTCAATTGACAACTTAAAAGTTCCAGGCCAGTAATCAGGAAAAATCACAACAAATACACAGTAAATATCATGCGCAAGCAATGCCGAGGGTCAAACGACGCGGACCAACAATAATAAATTGTGCACTACCGAGGGTCGAATGGCTCGAACCATAGATGCATCTATCTTCCCCGCTCGCGAATCGATCATGCGACGCGGTTATACATAAAATAATAAGGCTAGCCTGCTCGCGAATCATACCTGCGACTCAGGTGCTCATATGAATATACACAAATACAGGGTCATCCTGCTCGCGAATCATACATGCGACTCAGGCACCCAAAGTTACACATGTTCACACAATAAGTCCACATTTTTATCAAGAAAGCAGTTTTTCTCAGGAAAGTGGTAAAATTCTTCTTAAAGGAACATGAAATATAGCTTTTAAATCTTTNAAACTCATTTGCCAAGTTTAATGATATTCCATAATATAACCCTATCAGGTATACAATTATCCACGGAGGAATCAATTCTCTTTCTAGATGATTAAGAAAATGAACTCTAATCTTCTTTAGATATTCAATTACGATTTCAATTATATTAGCAGTTTAATATTACAGGCAGGATCACAAGTACAACACATAAGGCATGCTAGTGGGTCCTAGACTACCCGGACATGGCATAATAATAGCTACGCACGGACTCCCATCACCTCGTGCGTACGTAGCCCCCGAAGATAATAGCACATACTAAATTATTTCACCTTGGGGGACAATTACCCCTCACAAAGTTAGAAAGGAGGCTTACCTCGCTCCGAAGTACCATAACCGGCTTCCAAGCCCTTCCGACGACTCCCATGGATGCACAACGCCCCAAAACTACCAAATAACGGGCAAAGCAATGAAAATTCATCCTAATACTCACAACAAATTCAAATTATATACATTCCCAACTCCGCTCGGTGAATTGACCAAAATGCCCTCGGGCCCACGTGCCCGGAATCCGAAATTTCTCAAAGATATATTCTACCTATAGCCTTATTAACTCAAATATACAATTTACTCTACATTTCATGCACCTGCGCCCCACTTCCCGCATCTGCGACTTCGCAGGTGCGAAAATATCATCGCACCTGCGCTCCCAGTCGAACCATCACTTCTTCGCACCTGTAGCGCTATAGCCGCACATGCAGCTCCGCACCTGCGGCCAAAGCCTCGCAGGTGCGGTCACACCAGATGACAGCAAATTCCAGCCTTCTTCAAACTCTCAACTTGATCCATTAACCACCCGAAATCCACCCGAGGCCCCCGGGACCCCATCAAAATATACCAACCTGTTCCAAAACATAATGCGGACTTGCTCAAGGCCTCAAATCACATCAAACAACATCAAACCACGAATTGTATCCAAATCCCAACTTTATGAACTTAGAATTTTCCAACTTCTACATCCGATGCCGAAACCTATCAAATCACGTCCAATTGACCCCAAATTTTGCACACAAGTCATATTCGACATTACGGACCTGCTCCATCTTCCGAAATTGCATTCCGACTCCGATATCAAAATTTCCACTTCCGGTCGGATTTCTTCAAAACCTTCAAATTTCTATCTTTAGCCAAATGACTTCAAAATGACATCCGGACATCCGAATTCATTTCCGATCGTGCTCCGAACTACAGAATCACCATACAAAGATATTCCTAGACTCGGAATCCTAAACGGACATCAACATCATTGAAATGCACTTCAAGCCAAACTTAGAAAATTCCTTCAAAAATGCTGACTTCCACAATATACGTCGAAACACTCCCGGGTAATCCAAAACCCGATCCGGACATACGCCCAAGTCCGAAATCATCATACAAACGTGCAGGAACCTTCAAATCTTGATTCAGAGGTTGTTTATTCAATAATCCAATCTTAGTCCATTTCTCCAACTTAAGGCTTCTGAAATGAGAATTTTCTTTCCAAATCAAATCTAAAATTCCCGAAATTCAATTCCGACCACACCTACAAGTCATAATACCTTAAACGGATCTTCTCATGACCCCAAACTACTGAACGACGCGCTAGAGATCAAAATGACCGATCGGGCCATTACATTTTAACAAACTAGTAATTAGTGTCTGAATATTTGCAACACTTAGAACTACATGCTATTAGGTATAACAACCTGAAATTGTCATCATAACTGCTACACGCCAAGAAAGTCTTAGGTAATGATCCATAAAGAAATAGAACCAGAACTATCCTTTGTGATTAGTGTTCAACTGTCAGCATGTTTAAAACCAGTAGGCAAGCCTGATTAAGACTTCCTCTCTGAGTTATGCAATAAATCTGTCTTTGTGTTATCACTTAGATACCATGCTTAGGATCTGAACCTGAATCTGGACCTTAATTGTGTATGAGTCATGTTGTTTGTGTGTACTATGTGTGGAGGTATACTTGAGCCTTTTATTTGCTTTCCATGCTCCCCTTAATTGAAGTCCTATATGTTTTATTATGTGTCGCCTTAGTAATTTTTACCTTTAAAACCTAAGAGTCTGCCTAGCACTTCCCTTATAGGATATAAGTCCTAAATTCCTCCGGGACTGATAGGAAGGGACGGGTAACAGCATGCAATAGAGTTCGTGACCAACACGCGCTTTAATTACCTTTACAGGGTGGGAAAGGGTAGAATATGGATATGATGATCGGTGCACTAATACCATGTGTATCCCCTCTTTGACGAGTGATTACTGGTTATTGTACTGATGTGATCCATATGACAAATTATTGTACTGATGTGATCCATATGACAAATTATTGTATTGATGTGATCCATATGAAAAACAACCTAGGACTCCCCATATCCTTTATATGCATGTTTAGATCATAACTCTTTCAAAAAACCTTTCTCAAATATTAAGTATTTTCAAAACTTTTTGCAATACATGTGTGTTTAGACTATGAGTCTTTCAAAACTCTTTACTTGTTTAAACATTAACTGCCTATTTTCTAATTGCTTAAATTCACAAAGTTGTTCGGCCGGGAACCACACTTGTGGATCCTGATGGGTGCTTAACACCTTCCCCTTGGGATAATTTCAAGCCCTTACCCATATCTGGTTAACAACCTAGTTATAGATAAACCCCTTAGGTGCCCTAACGCACCTCAAACTCGTTAGGTAGCGACTCTCCTCTCTTCACTCTTCCTTAAAAGAGTTGTCCAAAAATGTCAAAAAAACCCTGACTGATCCGAAAGGAGAGGAAAAACAGGGGCGCGACAGCATGGCGACTATGCTGGGGATTATAGGCTTTTACCATTACAAACCACTTTGTGAATTTGTCTGAGTATGCTTTGTTTGATATTTTCTCCTTTCCTTTTTCCCCCTCTATGTGAAATTAATTGTTTATCTCTTTCGAATATTTATTCCTTCCAAAAGGGAAAATTGACATGTTTTTCTTTGTTTTCCTTTCTAACCGCTTTAAATCATAATTGTTGTATTTACCACTTTCCTAACGTGAAAATACATGACAACATGTTCTTAATGCTTATTTGTTATTTCATAATCATGTTCAACATTCAAATTCCCTCGTTCCAAACAAAATACTATAGCAACGCTTGATGAGTGGTTGCGCTCTTCCTATATTATCACCCCCTAAATTCAGAAAGGCTTATTTTCGGTAAAACTAGTCGATCAGCGGTGCAG
Organism: Nicotiana knightiana; assembly: GCA_005239525.1. NCBI lineage: Eukaryota > Viridiplantae > Streptophyta > Magnoliopsida > Solanales > Solanaceae > Nicotiana > Nicotiana knightiana. The sequence goes on from ML414706.1 coordinate 52,052, forward strand.
TCGACGGTTCCGTGCCTTTCCCCCTTGATTTATCCGCTTGAGGGTACCAGTCTAAAAACCCATAGAAACCTTACTCCGTTATGTTGTTTCATGCATCATGGTCAAACCTAGCCAGGCTAAAGTGTGGTCCGCACGATAGCTTTTAAGATTGCCTTATCCAAAAGTCCACTGGGTTTCCCTAAACCCAAATGGACATCATCATGTTCTGTGCATTTATTTGGAGAACTAAATGCTTTATGCTAATTGTTGATGTTAAATAGTCGAGTCTGGTGGGGGTCAGGGTCTAATCCTGTTTGCCTTGCAGAAATATGAGGCACGAAGTCCCCAGGTTCGGCATGGTCTCCAATATCCATCCAAGATTGCTAAGTTGGTGGGAAGATTTGCATTCTAGTGACAAAACTCTCGTCAGAAAATACTTGGACAATCTACCATCTCTCCTAGAAATCTAGCCTAACAGCATGATAATAGAAGTTGCTACCCTGTTCAGGGATTGTGAAAGGTCCGTGTTCCACTTTGGGGACATTGAAATGACACCTTTGTTGGAGGAAATAGGAGGACTGGCTGGCCTAGTATGGGAAACCCCGGGGTTTCTAATGCCTGAGAACCGCACATGCAAAGGTTTCCTCAAAATGATGGGTCTGAGGAAGAATGTAGAACTAGTATGCTTAAAGGATTCATACATCCCTTTTGACTATTTGGATGAAAGGCACGGCCACAGTAAATCATATCGTACCTACCACAACGAGTTTTCCATCACATCCTTGGGACACATCCATCGTAGAGTATTTGTCTTCATGTTTTGCTTCTTCGGTCTGATTGTGTTTCTAATGAAGAAGGAGAGAATCCACACTAGACTGGCCATGGTAACCAAGACACTAATGGAAGGAATTGGTGGGAAAAACTTCAGCATTGTGCTCATGATCATTGCAGACATATATCGAGCCTTGGAAAAGTGTCAACGATGGGCAAGACACTTCGAAGGCTGCAATCTACTACTTCAGCTTTGGCTCATGGAACATCTCCAAAAGGGCGAATACCGACAAGAAATTCATCGAAGATTTTGGGATGACCACATCGCTTTCCACCATCCAAAGTGAATGAATTACATCCCCGACATGTTTTCTCAGCCTAAGAACGCCAAAGGATGGGTCGAGCTCTTTGATAATCTGACTGAAGAACAGGTTCAGTGGATGTTCGAGTGGTTTCCGATAGAGGAGTTCATCGCCCGTTCTATAGATGCACCGTTCCTAATACTAATTGGTCTAAGAGAAACATACCCTTACGTCCCTCTTCGAGTTATGAGGCAAGCAGGTAGGAAGCAAGTCATGCCCAGGGTCGACAAGATGATCCATCTTCGAGCTGACTTCCAAAATGATGATAGTCCTCACAAATGCCAAGCCCAAGCACATGTGGCACTGCAACATTGTAATGGAGAATGACGCCATCGAGCCAGACAGATATCATGTCGGTTGTACCCCTTTCTATCCTGGTTGGTTGGCAGAAAATTGGGGTGGTCTGAGCGAGCCAGGGTTCGTTCAGGGCCACAGGGTTATAGATGAAAAGGCCGAGGCACAAGTCAAATACAACTAGGATCCGTGAGTGTGAGGATGAGCACCGCAAAATAAATGAGTCTAGCAAAAAACTAATCGAGGAATGGAAAGATATGGCTATTAGCACCAACAAAAGGTTAGGGTATTTGGATAAAGGAATAATGGAGCTGGAGGAAAATTTTCTCAAAGGGGTTAAAGACTGTCAAAAGGCTGAAGGGACCGAAGGAGGACATCTAGCCAGAGCATACATGTTTCTGGGACTTCGCGAGTTGGGGAAACTGTATGAAGGAAGCAAGAATGCCGAATCTGGGGAAGGTCCTTCTGGGAACAAGTAGATAGCAGTGTCTTTCTTTTACTTTATCAATGTAATAAGGCCAATGGCCATTAGTGACCTTTTCTTCCTGTTTATTTAGTGTCGTTTTGGGATTCGCCTATTTTCTTATCAATAAAATGAGGCATTTAGCATCTTAAGTTCTCCAAATCAATTTGTCGCTAGGCCTACCTCGGGCACAAAAAAAGGTCCCCAAATTAGGACGCGCTTTACATTCCTGCACTATGTGTTTAAATATCGGAATACTTTTCATAATCCTCACTGACTTGGATACCTTTTGTTTTTTGTTTTCCTCTTTATTTATTTATTTATTTATTACCCTCCCCAAAGGTTAGTTCGTGCACTCTGGCATCATCGTCCTATCTTACAAGATCCAAGGGCCCTCCACCCTCTCCTCCTCTTAGTCCTCTCAAAGGTAAGAAGAAAATGGAAGATTCAGGCAACATCATAAATGAGAACGTGGTTGAAAGGGTAGAGGTTACTGATGGCCAGGGTATTCGGATTCAGAATAAAATTGTGTCGCAGCTGGAACGGAAGTTGTCAAAGTTTCAAGAAGAGCTTGATCAAGTTCGGAATCTGGAAAACCTGTCATTCTCCCTCAACGTCCCAGACGTCAACATCCAGAATCCTACACCCCCTCAAAACATCCCAAAACAGCAAGATCATCCCGCAGCTCATTATCACAACACCCCACCAAAGAACCAAACTCTTCCAGCGCAATGCAACGCCTGCCATACTCCAAATAACACTCTACTGCTTATCCCAGAACCTCAGAACTCCACAAATGACCATTTCCACACTCATGCGCCAGGCCACCATAACAATCCCATCTACGTGGAGACCATGCCACACTCCACTCCCCCTATCACATACACACCCGAGTCTGACGAAAAGGACCTGCTTATCTAGAACTTGGCCGAGGAACTTAGGAAGCTGACCAGCCGTGTTCAAGGCGTCGAGGGAATCAAGGGAGTCAAAGGGTTGAACTATGAAGACCTCTGCATACAACCTGATGTCGAACTGCCCAAGGGGTACAAACCTCCAAAGTTTGAAATGTTTGACGGTACTGGTGATCCGAGGGTCTATATGAGGACCTATTTTGACAAGATGGTTAGCATAGGAAAGGACGAAAGGATCCGCATGAAGTTGTTCATGAGGAGTCTGAAAGGAGATGCATTGTCCTGGTACATTAGCCAAGATCCCAAGAAATGGTCGAATTGGGTGAGCATGGCATCTGACTTTATGGACAGATTCAGGTTCAACACAGAGAACGCACCAGACGTGTTCTATCTTTAGAATTTGAAGAAGAATCCCACGGAGACATTTCGCGAGTACAATACTCGTTGGAGGTCCGAAGCTGCCAAGGTTAGGCCCGCCTTAGAAGAGGAACAAATGAATAAGTTCTTTGTCCGGGCTCAGGATCCGCAGTTCTATTAACAATCGATGATGATCAAGAACCATAAATTCTCTGATATTATCAAGATGGGGGAGAGAATCGAAGAAGGTATCAAAGCGGTATGGTCACAAATTTTGAAGCCTTGCAAGCTACAAACAAGGCTTTGCAGTCCGGTGGTGTGTCCAAGAAGAGAGACGCGGGAGCCGTAATGGTGGCACAAAGAGACAAATCCCCACTCAAATACCAAACTTACCCAACACCTCAACTCACATACCAACTGACCCCAAATTACCAAGCACCCTCGCCTTCATACCAAGCTCCGCCACCCACCTACCAATCCCCACCACCCACATATCAACCTACTTTACCCAGATACTCACAACCCGCTCCTGTCTACCACATTTACAATTCCCAACCATCTCATTACCAATCACCCCCTACCCGTCAAAACTTCCCTAGACCTCGTCCTAATTTTGATCGCAGACCTCCAAAACAGTATACCGCCATCGCTGAACCCATCAACCAGCTGTATGAGAAGCTCAAAGTTGTTGGTTATGTCACCCCCATCCCTGCTGCAACCCCTGAGAATCCTTCTCAATGGTTCAACCCAAACAAGTCATGTGCATACCACTCCAGCATGAAGGGACACACCATCGATGAATCTCGCTCTTTGAAAGACAAGATACAATCCCTGATTGATAACAAGATCATTGTGGCAAAAGATCCCGCTTTGAACGTCCCGCAACAATCCTTTGCCAGACCATAAGGGTGGAGGTATCCACATGATTGAAATCGAAGATGATTGGGACCCCGAGGGATCAATCGGGTTGATCGCAGAAGGCGATGATCCAAAGAATCATGCAGTCATTCTCAACCCGATCATAGTCCCAACCGTCTGAGGATGCTGAGATAAAAATGTCCATGCCTCTTGAGTTTGAAGCAGCGTCACCTGCAAAGACACCAGTATCAATTGAAGTTGAGTTCGTGTCTCCGGCAAATGCACCCGCACCATTTGAGGTTGCAGTCTTGCCACCTAAGGCACATGTTCCACTTGAAGTAAGGATAGCCGCACCAATTCCAGTGGCGATGTCGACCACGCCACCCTTCTATACAAATGTTGTACCTTGGGACTACACAGCCGAGGCGAGAAGGAAAGGCAAGATCAAGACTGAAGAAGATGCCGCAGCGCACGGTATAACAAGAGCTGGCAGAGTCTATACCCCTTAACATATGGCTGAATCAAGCAAGCAGGATTCCAACCGGCCTCCCCTTATTGAGACAGGACCAGATGACCTTTGGAGAAAAGTATAGGCTAAGGAGTATTCGATCATCGACCAGCTGAACAAGACGCCGGCACAAATATCCATCCTCTCTTTGCTACAGAATTCTGAGACGCACAGGATTTTTTTGTTGAAGGTGTTGAATGAAGTGTATGTACCAAACAACATCACTAGTGGAGAAATGGATAATATGGTGGGCCAAGTGTTGGAGAGTCAAGATCACTTTCCATGAGGACGAGCTGCCTCCTGAAGGGTTGGGCCATAACAAAGCACTGCACATCACTGTGCAATGTGAAGATTATTTTATCACCAGAATCTTGATCGATGGGGGATCCAGTCTTAACATCTGTCCGCTGATAACGCTCAAGAAATTGGGTAAAGGGCTGCATGAGATAAAGGATGGAGCAATCAATGTGAAAGCTTTCGATGGATCTCAAAGGTCCATCATTGGTGAGATAAGCCTATGCTTGCAAATGGGACCAACCTGGTTCGAGGTTTGTTGAATCAAGTCACTGCATGGTTTTGAAGATTGACAAATGCCAACCCAGTTGAACCAGGTCCATCAGGGAAAACAAAGTCAAACAGACACATTGGCACGAGAAGCGTCCATGCACAGGAGATAAACATTATCTGTGAACTAAGAGGTTATCTAGAACTAAGAGGTTATCTCCAAAGTGAAAAGGTTACAAATTGATAAGAAGATGGAGTTCGATTTCAGGTAGGACAGAATTGAGATCAAGAAAGTTGAGATAAACTCAAATTCTTCCACCAAGGAAGAGTTGTATTAGAACTGAACAACAACGTGTCAACTACTGACTCTATTAAATGATGAAGCATTACTGCTGAATAAATAATGCACAAACACATAAGTGAAACAAGAACTGAAAGAAAAATTACCAAAGCAATTTGGCAAGCAAAATCCTTGTGCGACACAAAAGCTACTTGAACCAGCTAGAAGAACCAGTTCCATCTGTTGTCTTTTAGTCTAGTTCATTCGTAGTAGGTGATTACATATTGTATCTTTCAGCTTTATCTAGAAGCATTTGTAATAGGTACACACTGTTCAAGTTAGAGTTAACTTGAAGTTTGTCGCAAATAGCTAGAGGCTAGTTTGCCACAAAGGGATTAGAGTTAGTCCTTAGGTTTACAAAAGAGTTTATTTTGTAAATGTTGTTTGGCTCGTTGATATAGTGAAGAGTTTGGGAAAATCCTACTGGGAAGTAGGTCGTGGTTTTTTCACCTTTGAGCCAGGTGTTTTTCACGTAAAAATTACTGTGTTTTTTAAATTCTGCAATTACTTTTCCACAAACTGTAGAAGTTAGAACACCAAGAAGAATAGGTTCTTCTACATAGACTGCACTAAAAAATTGGACACCACACAATCACACCCCCCCCCTTCTTGTGTGGTATATACGTATAGAACATCAATTGGTATCAGAGCGGGTTATCCTTGAAAAGGCTAAAACCTTGGAAAAGATCAAAATGAGTGCACCACCTGGAAACTGGGAGGGTCAATCAACTGCAAGGCCACCACTCTTTAATGGCCAGTATTACTCCTGGTGGAAGAACAGGATGAAGGATCACTTGATTGGAGAAGACTATGAACTTTGGGACATAGTCACTGATGGTCCTCTAGCCACCATGAAGAAGACTGCTGAAGGAGAAGATGTACCAAAAACTAGAGCTGACTGCACTGCTGAGGATCTGAAGAAATGGGAGAAAAATGTTAAGGCCAAAAAGTGGCTAGTTTGTGGACTAGGTCCAGACGAGTATAGTAGCATTCAAAGTTGCACAATTGCCAGAGAAATCTGGGATACCTTACAAGTAGCTCACGAAGGAACACCTCAAGTGAAAAGATCAAGAGGTACTCTACTATACTCTCAGTATGAAAAGTTTACTATGAAAGAAGGAGAGACAATTCAAGAAATGTACACAAGGTTCACAACTCTGACCAGTGAACTTAAGTCTCTTGGTAGAGTCATTCTTGAAGAGGACAGGGTAGAGAAGATCCTGACAAGGGCCTTACCAATTTCCTGGGAAAGTAAAATAACTGCTATCCAGGAATCCAAAAATATGGAAACCCTCAGATTGGACGAGCTAATTGGAAACCTTAATGCCTATGAACTTAGAAGGCAGACAATGAAAATGGATGCTCCAAATGATAGATGTGCCAACTTCTTACAACCTGTTATTAGGGCGACCCTGGATCCATGTTGTTGGGGCCGTAGCATCAACGCTACATCAGGCAGTGAAGTTCGAGTGGAACCACCAAGAGGTGATTATTCATGGTGACGGTAGCAACCCTATTTACAGTCGCCAGACTATCCCAGTGATTGAAGGAAGAAGGAAGCCAGGCGGAGAAACTTACCACCACATTGAACGGGTCAACACTATCAACAAAGACAAATGGTAGGATAGCAAGATTGCAAGTATGATGAATTGCCGAGGGTACGATCCAGGTAAAGGGCTCGGAAAGAACCTTAAGGGGATCTCCAAACCTATCAAACTCAAGAAGCACGTCACCATTTTCGGTTTGGGATACGAATACACTAGGGAAGAATTCAAAAACCGGTCGCCACCATGGCGCGGTCCTTATTACCCTTTGGAGAAACCAATACCGCATCTGGAGCAGACCTTCCAACAGGCCGACAATATTTATGGATCAGACGAAGAAGAAGCACTTGCAGCAATGAGGAACTTATTTCTGGAGGACAGTGATATGGACTGTTGTGTTATTCTCAAGGAGGAGGGGGAGAAAGGCGCTTCCATACAGGCTGTGAGCAGAGGGATGTACCTTAATAATTGGACTTTCAGGACAACCAAAGCCCGACGAGCCTCGGGGTAACAAGGCTAAAACGAGCGTTATTCATTGTTTTTCCTTACAAAATGATTTCCCTTTTTTGCATTTTAATTCCTGCAATAAGATCTTCAATGTTCAAAACAATCGTTCAATTTATCAAAAGAATTTTTAAAATTTTCTTATGAATCAATATTTATTGCTATCATTTCTCTCTCATTACTTTACCTATACAGCACTACTATTACCTGTCTTGATGAACCAATGACTGTGACATGCAACGAGACAACGCAGCAAACGAACGTGGATTCAGAAGAAGATGACATACCTGACGAGATCGTCAAAGAAGTTGAGAATTTTGAGAACAGACTTAAGTCCAACCTGGACGAGACTGAAATCATCAACCTGGGAGATTCAGAAAACATCAAAGAAACTCGTATCAGCATCCATTTGTCACCGTCAGAAAAGGAGGAATACACAGAATTCTTGAAAGAGTATAAGGACATATCACGTGGTCATATGATGACATGACTGGTCTGAGTACATCCATTGTGGCTCACAAACTACCAACCAATCCAATGTATCCACCGGTAAAACAGAAGCTCAGAAAGTTCAAGCCTGAAATGAGTTTGAAAATCAATTAAGAAGTTACCAAGAAAATCAACGCCAAGGTTCTCCGGGTAATTGAGTACCCGACATGGTTAGCCAACATTGTGCCAGTACCAAAGAAGGATGGGAAGGTCAGAGTCTGTGCCGACTACCGGGATCTCAACTGGACTAGTCCGAAAGACGACTTCCCTTTGCCAAATATACATATCCTGATTGACAATTGTGCCAAGCATGAACTAAAATCATTTGTGGATTGCTTCGCTGGTTATCATCAGATGGATGGATGAGGAAGATACTGAGAAAATGGATTTCATTACGCCGTGAGAAGTGTAATGTTACAAGATGATGCCATTCCGCTTGAAGAATGCACGGGCCACCTACATGAGGGTTATGACCACCATCTTCCACGACATGATTCACAAAGAGATCGAGGTATACGTGGATGATGTTATTATCAAGTCGAGGAAAGCCACTAACCACATAGAAGATTTGAGGAAGTTCTTCAAAAGGTTGTGGAAATACAATCTGAAGTTAAACCCCGCGAAATGTGCATTCGGGGTTCCTACTAGAAAGTTGCTCGGGTTCATTGTCAGCCGTTGAGGGATAGAATTGGATCCATCAAAGGTCAAAGCCATTCAAGAACTACCACTGCCAAGGAACAAGAAAGATGTGATGAGTTTCTTGGGGAGACTTAATTACATCAGTCGATTCATAGCACAGTCTACAGTTATCTGTGAGCCAATCTTCAAGATGCTGAAGAAGGACGCCGCAACAAAGTGGACCGATGATTGTCAAAAGGATTTTGACAAAATCAAGGCATACCTGTCAACACCACCAGTCTTGGTACCGTCTGAGCCAGGTAGACCTCTGTTACTCTACCTTGCAGTGTTAGATGGAGCTTTCAGCTGCGTTCTGGGGCAGCACGATGAAACATGAAGAAAGGAGAAAGCCATTTATTATCTCAGCAAGAAGTTCACTCCGTACGAGGCCAGATATTCTCTATTGGAACGCACTTGTTGTGCTTTGACTTGGGTAGCTCAGAAACTGAGGCATTACTTTTGTGCCTACACAGTGTATTGCATATCGAGAATGGATCCATTGAAGTACATCTTTCAGAAGCCCATGCTCACTGGCAAGCTAGCCAAGTGGAAAATCCTACTGAGTGAGTTCGATATTATCTATGTGACTCAGAAAGCAGTCAAGGGACAAGCACTGGCAGACCATCTTGCTGAGAACCCTGTAGATGGAGAATACGAACCTCTGAAAATGTATTTTCCTGATAAAGAGGTATCATTCATAGAAGAAGACATTGCAAAATCCTATGACGGTTGGAGAATATTCTTCGATGGAGCAGCGAACTTCAAGGGAATTGGCATTGGAGCAGTCCTAATATCAGAAACCGGTCAGCATTATCCTATATCTACCAAACTCAGATTCCCCTGCACCAACAATATGGCAGAGTATGAAGCATGTATCTTAGGGCTCAACATGGTCATTCACATGAACGTCCAGGAGCTGTTAGTGATTGGTGACTCAGATTTGCTGGTGCATCAGGTACAAGGAGAGTGGGCTACAAAGAATTCCAAGATACTGTCATATCTGCACCACGTACAGGAATTAAGAAAGAGGTTCACGAAGATAGAATTTTGGCATGTCCCCAGGATCCAAAATGAGTTCGTCGATGCACTGGATACTTTGTCCTCAATGATCCAACACCCGGACAGGAATTTCTTTGATCCTATTCCCGTAAAGATCCATAATCAGCCAGCTTATTTTGCCCATGTCGAAGAGGAAGCAGACGGAAATCCTTGGTTTCATGACATCAAGGAGTATTTGGAAAAAAGAGATTACCCAGAGCTTGCGAATCCCACCTAGAAACGCACACTTCGAAGACTATCCACAACTTCTTTCACAGCATAGGAATCCTATATAGGAGGACTCCCGATTTGGGATTATTACGTGTGTCAACACAAAGGAAGCATCCAAGCTGCTAGAGGAGATTCATGCTGGGACATGTGGCCCGCATATAAACAGTTTTGTTCTAGCAAAGAAGATACTCCGAGCTAGTTACTTTTGGATGACTATAGAAACGGACTGCATCCAGTATGTCTGGAAATGCCAACGTTGTCAGATACACGCAGATATGATAAAGATACCTCCAAACGTGCTCAACGCAACAAGATCACCATGGTCATTTGCTGCCTGGGGCATGGACGTTATTGGACCACTCGAGCCTGACGCCTCCAACGGACACAGGTTCATTCTGGTGGCCATCGACTATTTCACCAAATGGGTCGAAGTAGCATCCTACAAATAAGTGACTAAGAAAGTCGTGGCAGACTTTGTTCGCGACCGTATTGTTTGTCGATTCGGGATTCCTGAGTCAATCATAACCGACAATGGTTCCAATCTCAACAGTGAATTGATGAAAGCTATGTGCCAGTCTTTCAAGATCAAACACAAAAATTCCACAGCTTACAGACCTCAGATGAATGGAGGTGTAAAAGCCGCCAACAAAAACATCAAGAAGATACTAAGAAAGATGATAGAAAGGCACAAGCAGTGGCACGAGAAGTTATCATTTTCCTTATTGGGATATCGCACCATAGTTCGCACCTCAACAGGGGCAACTCCCTATATGCTAGTTTATGGTACTAAGGTTGTTATTCCTACCGAAGTTGAGATTCCATCTCTAAGAATTATACAAGAAGTTGAGCTCAGCGACGCAGAATGGGTAAAGATCCGTTATGATCAACTAGCCCTCATAGACGGAAAGAGAATGAATGCAGTCTATCACGGTCAACTCTATCAGAATAGAATGACCCGAGCCTTCAACAAGAGAGTCAAGCCTAGACAGTTCACACCGGGGCAGCTGGTGCTGAAGAAGATCTTTCCACATCAAGGCGAAGCCAAAGGGAAGTTCTCTCCCAACTGGCAGGGTCCGTACATGGTTCACCGAGTACTGACAGGAGGAGCACTTATACTCGCAGAAATGGACGGAGAAGTCTGGCCAAAGCCAATCAATTCAGATGCAGTCAAACGCTACTATGTGTAATCGTTATGCTTTCTCAATGATGTAAATTGAACTACGCCTGACCTGATTCCTGTTTAAGAGGGGATACGTAGGCAGCCATATGGGTTCGGTCACAATTCAATAAAGATTTCATTTTTCCTCGCAATTGGAAACTGGGGCAGAATTTTGAGGAGGACTCAAAATTCTGAAGCAATTTCAGCCAATCGTCGCACGAGCAACAGTCAGAGACATTCACCCATCAAACTGGGGCAGAATTTTGAGGAGGATCCTCAAAATTCCGTAGCAGGAGAGGTTGCAATGTCCCGAGCCGTGTCATGGTCGTCGGTTCATCCCAAAATTATTTTTTAATTATACATTATGCTTACAAAATCATGCATGTTTTTTTTAAACAGCTTTGTTTAGCAACGCTACCCCAATAATACAGACACTATCATCAGCTCAAGCCCAGAAAGTCAAGAAAATCCAGCGGGGATACGAACTAACCCCCATGTTTATAGAACTCACGATCTTTCTTTGGTTGCAGGCACTAAGGTTGCAAAATCCCTAAATGAAATGTCCGCCCAGGGGACAAACGTTGTCCAAAATACGACTCTCAAAACTTCTGCACTTGCTGACGTTCGCACATGCCTCAATGCTCCGCAGTCACAATGCTCTCAATAATCACAATGTCGTAATTCATCACCAGCTAAGAATTCCTACTATCATTTTATTTCTTGCATAAGGTTACCATTCTGACTTCCGAGGTTAAGCTCTACCTCCATCTACATCATTGCATAAGGCTAATATTCTGCCTTCCGAGGTTAAGCTCTACCTCTATCTACATTTTGCATAAGGCTACCTTTCTGCCTTTCGAGACTAAACATCGTCTCCCTCTTCATTCGCATCTTTGCATAAGGCTACTATTCCGCCTTCCGAGGTTAAGCTCTACCTATATCTACATAATTGCATAAGGCTACCATTCTGCCTTCCGAGACTAAGCGTTGTCTCCGTCTGCATTTGCATCTTTGCATAAGGCTACCATTCTGCCTTCCGAGGTTTAGCTCTACCTCCTTCTACATCGTTGCATAAGGCTACCATTCTGCCTTCCGAGACTAAGCGTTGTCTCCATTTGCATTTGCATCTTTGCATAAGGCTACCATTTTGCCTTCCGAGGTTAAGCTCTACCTCCATCTACATCATTTCATAAGGCTACCATTCTGCCTTTCGAGGTTAAGCTCTACCTCCATCTACATCATTGCATAAGTCTACCATTCTGCCTTCCGAGACTAAGCACTGTCTCCATCTGCATTGCATAAGGCTACCATTCTGCCTTCCGAGACTAAGCACTGTCTCCATCTGCATTGCATAAGGCTACCATTCTGCCTTCTGAGCCTAAGCTCTGCCTCCAATTCACCTTTCGAGACTAATCGCTATCTCAAGCACTATTTACTTCGCTTTCCTTTCGGACTAAGCTATGCCCTTTTATTCGCAAGACTAAGCTTTGTCTCGTCAGCATCATTCTATTGCATCTGCATGGGCTGAAATATCACCAACTCATCCAAAGGCGTCATCGTTCGGAGGCACCATTTTTTCATGGCCCGATAACACCATGCCATGGCCTGGGGATCTCTTTCAACCTCTGCATATCATTATTCAAAGGCATCATGGTTCGGAGGCACCATCCTCATGGCCCGAGAACATCATTTTCGTGGCCTGCAATCCTGCATCAAGCAATTCATAGCCCAGGACGTCATCCTTAACCGTCTGAAGACATCATTCATGGTCTAACGGGAATTTGCATCATGTTTAAATTACGCAAAATATATGCTTGTATTATTTATTTGCAGGTAATTTGGCAAGAAAACTGCCATCCCGGCAGGAGCGGTTCCGCTCCAGTTCTCCTAACCACCCCGTAAGCCGCTTATTCAACCAGTCCCAAATGTTACGTCTGTTCTTGTAAGAAACTCCATTGATATACTTCACTGATGACTCCTGAACTACATACAGCCCGATTCCTGTAAAACCAGGGATATGTAGGCAACTCAGAAACCAGGGTGCGGCCGGAATCTCTCCAAACCATTTCACTCGGTCAAAATTGGCCATCATATCTTTACCCGACAACTCTTCATCCTTCCTGCGTAAAGAGGGGTAGCTATTTATACCCAATTTTATCATCAAATTATTTTAAAATTGCATTGGTATTTTTTCCATAATTTTACATATTTTTTATCAATTTATTTCTAGTTTATTCAGTACTTTTATATCCAATAATTACTCATAAATTTCATTACAAATAATTCCAAAATATTTCTTAGCTCAATATATCATTTTTAATCCTATTAGGATTTAATTATTTTACAAATTAGCCAATTTGACATTATTTGGCTATAATTACAACAGCTTTGCAATTATAGCCTAATTATACATTTTTATGCTATTTCAATTCAATAATTAGTCATTTTATATTTTTAATACTAGCTAATTACCTTAATTTCACCTATTTAGCCTTAATTTCATTTTTTATGTAATCATTAGCTATTTTTATTAATTATTTACCTATTTAATTGGGTATTCAACGAGTAGCTATTTTTTATTTAAAATATAGCCTAAATTCAATCTGGTCCTAACCCATTTAATTTAGCCCAATACCCAGGCCCAATCTCTAAGCCTACCCGACCCAATCTTATGTGTAATCTGGATCGTTGATCAAATTAGATCAACGGCCCAGATTTACTCTTACCTTAATTAGTCCTAGACGACTACCCCCATTCCCCTCATTCACTTCCCGTTCAAACATCTCTTTACCTCTTTCTCTCTCTCTCTATCTCTGGTTCTCTCTTGAACCTTCTGGTCTCCCTCCTCTCCGATGGACTCTGTCCATCCTCTCCGGCCACCTCCCTCACCGGAAGCTATGTCCTCTCACCCTCTCCTGGCCTCCGCTTCACCCCACGCCAGTTTGATGCTACCCTGAGGTCCTCGGGAGAACCAAAGGCAGTTCACTCACCTCCATGATCTCATGTCATTTTTCGGGACACCCATGGCCGTTCGAGTAAGATATTTACACCTTCCGGTTAAAACCGGTAAGACTTTGAGTTTTCTTCTTCCTCTTTGAGTTTTCTCTGGAAACCCTAACTTTAAAAGCCTCCGATCTTTCTTCATCTTAAAACTAGGGTTTCTTAACCCCTTTCAAAATGCTTTCTCTTCTGATTTTTAGTACTAATCTATGATTCTCAGTATGTTTTAAACGTTTGTTTAAGTCTTCTCCTTTACCCGAGTTATTCTGTTGAAAATCCCAACTTTTAAGGTTCTGAGTTCGTCTTGGGTACTATGTTTAATTAATCTGTATGTTTTGCATGAACATTCTATGGTTCTGTGATTTTACTTTATGTTTGTTTATTAAGGTTTCTAGGCTCGATCACTTCTGCCTATATCATGTCTATGTTGTGATTCAGACTGTGCCCTATATGAAACCCTAACTCTTATGTTATACTAATCTTCTTATGTTTTTGATTCGTGTCTATTACATGCTTATTCCCATAATGTTGTGATAAATCAATGTTATCTTTGTTATTTGTGAATCCCTAAATTACTATGATTAAATACTTCATTGATCTTGCATGATATTCTCTACTGATTCTCGAGTATTTTCCCTAATTATGATGGTGATTTCCTGTCTCTCCTTGCCTGTAGCATAATTATCCCGCTCATATGTGATATTCTCCTTTGATTGGTACTGACTTCCTATAATTAAGACCTCAATCGAGGGTTCCCTCATTGATTTCCGGAGTTTAAGTTATTGTTTGCCTTATTTCTATGAATGATTTTTGTTGTCAAATTAGTATACATGTTTTCCTTAAGTATAATTCTGAACTTGGCCTTACTTACGTATGATATACCTATACTATACCTAGGTTGCTTTCCTTATGTGTTATAATCAGCTTTCAAGATTCCTTTCCTTATTTTAAACCTGCTATTTACCATCTAAGTATGACTCCTTAGTTAAAGGAAGTCCTTTTACCAATATGATTCTAATTGATTGTTTACTCCCATAATTACTGTTGAAACTATTATTTTACCTTATTCTTCTGCATGTTTTAAAATATAAATACCTCTACTCTCTCCTTAGCATACACGAACTAATCTGTTCAACTCTCTCTCTCACAACTAAAAACTCTCTGCTCTCTCTCTTTTCTGTGCTAGTTACTACTATTCTAAGTTAGCCGGCTGCAAACCAAGGCTAACTATTGTGCATCCCTTACTTCCTGTTTGTGTTACTGCTTTCTTCACTTCACTAGTATGTTCTAATTCAGATTTCAGTTCTCAAACCAACATGTTTCTACTACTGTTGCAATTCATTGCGTTTCTACTTTGCTTTTACTTATTATTTTGTTGTTCAACATGTAACTAGGATCCTGAACTCCATTCACATGATAAGTTATACTCTATTTGTCATAACCAGCATGTCTTTATGTACTTGATACATGTTCTATGTGAATCTTCATGCCTATGTTTGGTACATTAGTTTGATTAGGGTAAATCCTACTGTCTTGAACTATTTGGTCCTGTTATGTTAGTATAATCCTATACCCTACTGTATCCCCCAATCCCCTGAATCCTTAGGTAGCTCTGATTGTGTACTGCTTACTACATGTTTGCCCTCACATGCTCTGTATTTTTCCCTAAAATCTCATTACCCTGCTTGTGATTGTTGGACTATTCCTGGTCCTTTGTGTGATGTTGAACTTGTTGGTGTTCCTTCCCTTTTAGTGGTTAGACTTCTTTGTTATAAAACTATTTCAATCAAGTTACCCTCTTCAAAATTGTTTTCTTACTTACCCTTTTCAAAACTGTTTTCTTACTTAACTTTTTCCAAACTATGTTAAGCACTCTTACTCTAATCTTAGATCATTAAGTTCTTCCCCTCTCTGTGTGAGCATTGCCTTGGGACCCTTGAGCTCCCTCTGAACTTTGACACACAAAGGCTGGCCATTCAACATTGCACTTACTCTATCTTGGCTATGAAATCTGGGTGTGAGCACTGCCCGGGATCCCTTGAGGTACTTAGGGAACTCTGACACACCCGGATTATGAAAAGGCTATGAAACATTACTTGGCATTGAGGACATGGAGATCTGGGCCTATTCTGTAGGCTCCCTATAGTTAACTTCTTATTTTTCTTCTATTTCAGTTGTGTAATTCATATCCCATTTTCTGTAATAATTAATTGAACAACTCTGGGGTCGGATAGTGAAAATGGGTGGGTGATATGCATGATGTAGTATAATTAAGGGTAGAGACCATGTTTCTAGGTTTATTTTCTCTATGCGCAATAGCAGCCATGTTTAGGTACAACATGTCATGCATTAGATATCATGCTACTTAGGCTCATATATACTGTTTTCCTTTCAGCATGCCATCATTCATTGCCCTCACTTAGAGATCCTGCCTATAGGACAAATAATTAAGTAAATTGCTATTATGTGATTCTGCTCATATAAATGTGTCCTGAAGCTTCATTTAGAAGTCCTGTCCTAGAATAAATAATGGTAACAAAAACTGCAATCATGTCGCATCATGCTATACACGTAGAGATCCTGTTCTAGGTAAACAACCATTAAGAACTGTCATTTATGTTATTCCTGAAACTGTGCATAATGTTGTGATTCTATGTGCATTTAGAGATCATGTTTTAGCAACTGCATATGCATCATTCTACATTAGACAACATTATAGGATCGTACTCATTTAACTACACTTAGTCTAAATAAAGATGTATAAAACAGTCCTCCTGTTCTAACAAATTGGTAATTAGTCTCTGAATATTTGCAACACTTAGAATTGCATGCTATTTAGGTATAATGACCTGAAATTGTCATCATAACTCCTACATGCCTAGGCAAGTCTTAGGTAATCAGCCATAAAGAAATAAAATCAGAACTGTCCTTTGTGATTAATGTTCAACTGTCAGCATGTTTAAAACCAGTAGGCAAGCCTGTTAAGACTTCCTTTCTGAGTTATGCAATAAATTTGTCTTTGTGTTATCACTTAGATACCATGATTAGGATCTGAATTTGGACCTTAACTGTGTATGAGTCATGTTGCTTATGTGTACTATGTGTGGAGGTATACTTGAGCCTTTTATTTGCTTTCCATGCTCCCCTTAATTGAAGTCCTATATGTTTTATTATGTGTCGCCTTAGTAATTTTTACCTTTAAAACCTGAGGGTCTGCCTAGCACCTCCCTTATAGGATAGAAGTTCTAAATTCCTCCGGGACTGATAGGAAGGGACGGGTAACATCATGCAATAGAGTTCGTGACTAACACGCGCTTTAATTACCTTCACGGGGTGGGAAAGGGTAGAATATGGATATGATGACCGGTGCGCTAATACCACGTGTAGCCCCTCTTTGAGGAGTGATTACCGGGTATTGTACTGATGTGATCCATATGACAAACAACCTAGGACTCCCCCCTATCCTTTATATGCATATTTAGATCATAACTCTTTCAAAAAACCTTGCTCAAATATTAAGTATTTTCAAAACTTTTTGTAACACATGTGTGCTTAGACTATGAGTCTTTCAAAACTCTTTACTTGTTTAAACATTAATTGCCTATTTGCTACTTGCTTAAATTCACAAAGTTGTTTGGCCGGGAATCACACTTGTGGATCCTGAGGGGTGCCTAACACCTTTCCCTTAGGATAATTTCAAGCCCTTACCCATCTCTTGTTAACAACCTAGTTATAGATAAACCCTTTAGGTGCTCTAACGCACCTCAAACCCATTAGGTGGAGACTCTCCTCTCTTCACTCTTCCTTAAAGGAGTTGTCCAAAAATGTCAAAAAAAACCTGACCCATGCGAAAGGAGATGAAAAGGGGGG
>ML414706.1:69935-86151 GCA_005239525.1 Nicotiana knightiana
ACACATGAGCCCTAGATGCGATCCCATTTTAATTTCTTGGGCTTTTACTCCTCAAAGCTTCAAATTATTCATTTATCTCCAGAACATCTTCTTAACTCGGAATCATGTCCTATAAAGTATAAAACACGTAATAAGTGCAAATCAACATCTTTTAAGCTCAAACACGCTCAAAGTACAGCAATTAGAGTGCACATTCTGCTTAAAACATGTGTTAGCCTACCATCATCCTCACGTAGTCAATAGCTAATACTATGTTCATTCCATTTTATGTGAAAGTATTTAAATGGAAAATTTTAAGACTTAAATAAAATCTTTAAAAGTTTTAGTCTAAATCATGTTGTAGAATTTTTATTATTATAAAATCCTATCATTAAGGCGAAAGAAGAATATTAAAGTTTTACTTATAAATATAAAATTAGGAATAATGATATTTGGGAGAAGGTGTATGTGCCTCATATTGATGATAAGACGTGGGAAGCGAGGCTTAGATGATTCCGGCATGTACAGAGGAGGAGCCCAGATGCCCCGGTAAGGAGGTGTGAGCGGCTGGTTGTGGAGGGCACGAGAAGAGGTAGAGCGCGGCCGAAGAAGTATTGGGGAGAGGTGATCAGGCAGGACATGGTGAGGCTTCAGATTTCCGAGGACATGGCACTTGATATGAAGATGTGGGTGTCGAGTATTAGGGTTGTAGGTGAGGTGGTAGTTGAGTCTTGCCTTACTTCGTACCGTTGTGAGTCTAATCCGGTAGTGCTTTTGTCTAAGTTAGCTAGTGGCTATGTCGTGTCTTACTATTTCGCTTTTCAGTGTCGGACTTATTTACTAGCTATCGCTTTTGCTTTGCATCTTTCTTCTGGATTTCATGTTGTTCCTATTTTTCTTATGATTTCTGTTGTGATACTCATATTGTCTCCTTTTGTCTTTTTGTTCTCTTGAGCCGAGGATTTTTCGGAAAGAGCTCATCTACCCCTTTCGGGTAGGGGTAAGGTCTACGAACACACCATCCTCCTCAGACCCTACTAATTAGATTTTACTGGGTTATTTTTTTTACTTATAAATATAAAAACTACTATCATTCTTTTTTAAATCAATTTATAAAAAGTGTGTCACGGAAAAGCGAGCAAGAAATGTTTTGACTGAACAGTATAATGACGTATGCGCCAGTCGTTATTATCTGATTTGAACTCAAAAAAGTTTGTTCATTGTAATTCGAGGAAAAAATCTAATCCGTAAAAAAATCCTTAAGAAATGTGCATTCGCTCCATTCAACAATTACTATCTAGCAATCATTTACCAGCGCTAGCTAGATTACTCAACAGAGATGAAATTTCACTATATAAAAAAGCCATCAATATTTTTGTTGTGGCTCGAAAATAACGTGACACTAATTTTGCAATGTAAGTTTACCGTGTAAAAGATGACATGGATCTATCTGTTTTATGTGACATGCTAAGAATAAAACGTCATCAGATTTCTCTATAACAACATCCTTATATAACAATCATTCATTATAAAAATTAAGATTTTTTTAGAATCGATTTGTTAAGTTATATTTTACTTGTTTATAACAGCTTTTTATCTATAACAGCAACAACTATATTTATAACAGAACGCTCTTTATAAAATTATCCTTCTATAACAGCCATATAGAATCTTTAAGATTACTAAATAATAACTCTACAAATATGAACACAATCTTTTCCATTTGCATAAGATATAAGATTTGAAAATTTGCACATAATATCTTTTTCATTGGACGAATTTCAATAAATATTTAAATAGAAAATTTAATTGTTAAGCTCTTACATTGTCTTTAAGGAATAATTATTGGATACCTTTTTGCTGAAAATTTGGACACAAAGCTTCTCTAATTCCAGCATTATATAACTAATAATAGAATGAAATCTACGAAACAAGTTACAATTACAAAGTTCTTCCATCAATTTTGGAAAAAATTATTTTTTAGGTACCTTTAAAATGTCTGCCTTAGAGATTAAATTTTTATTTATTAATAATGCATTAGTTTTCTTCAATATTTAAATAGTAAGATATGCATATCTTTTGAGATTTTAAATTTGAATAATTTTCTTATCTTTTATATGTAACATGAAAAAAAGGAAAAATAATTAATTTTTGGATAGCTTTTATCTATAATAGCCAAAAATGTTTAAACGTCAAATGATGTTATAGATGTATAACAATCATTCACTATAAAAGTCAAGAAATATTTAAACAAATGAGGTTGTTACAGAGAGGGTTGACTATATAAAACATTTTCACAAAAAGCTACTTATGACTGCTTATCTCTCTCACTATTATTGTCTTTCTGTCTGATATCTCATTTTTTATATGGCTTCTAAATTTGACCGTACATCCTAATATTAAGTACGCAAAAATTGGGTTTCACACTATATACGGTTGAAATCGGGGTTACCCGAGTTCACCATTTGATCGAGACTGGCATGTTGCATCGAAGGTCAGCTTGGCCAAATTACGGAGCCGGGGCATTGAGTTCGAGATCGAGGTTGGTATTAATCGAAACCAAGAGAGACAGGCTTCGAGTAATGTCGGAGATAGCTCAGTAACGGAAGATCGAGATATCCATATTTGGTCGAGGATCGTGGCGCAAATCTCGGAATGGATCAAATCAGAGGCGTTTAATTGGCTAATTATGTGATTTGCTACTATAATTAGGGTTATACCATAAGTAGTATTCATCTGCTATATAAAGAGGAGTTCTAATAATTTGTAAATCATCTTCATTCACAAAGAAAAGCAATACAACTTTCTTTCTTACTTGTGTTATTGTTCATTAGTTTATTCCAATTCTTATTGTTCGTGCACTTATCAGTTCGTGGGTATCTTGACTTGAGGTTGAAGTTTTATTTGAACGTTGGTTTGATTTATTTATAGTTTAATTCCGTCATTTACTTTCATATTTATCAATTGGTATTGAGTGAAATCACATATCAATAAAACCACAATATAAGTTTAATTGTTATCTAAATTTTAGGGTAAACAGTTTGGCGCCCACCGTGGGGCGAAGGATAATAGTGATTGTTCAATACCGATTCCGATAACACACACTACTTTACGCTTGTTCTTGTTAGTATTTTTATTTTCAGGATAAAATATGTCAAACTCACAAACAACACCCACACATGGTGATAATGGCCTCAGATTTCACGGGGAAAACGACAATGTAGTCGCTCCAGAGGTCAAGATGCCTCAGGCTGATCTCGAGGGAGTACCGATTACCAACCCAGTCGATGTTAGTTCACATATCACCTTAAATGCAAATTTGGGCGCAGATCCCAAAGGGAGCATACGCAAAGAAGGCCGATCTGGTGGTCGAGGTACGCAGGGCGTAGGAGATGGAGGAGTCAACCTCCAAGTGATATTCGAGATGCTACAGGCTCAACAAGCCTCTATTTCACAACTACAAAATTAGCATCGAACACCGAGTGGGTTCGAACAGGAAGCCGCCCACCGATCCGAGCCAGTGCCATAAAGATCGAATGCAGTGAATCGGGGATTGACCCCGCATAGATGAAGATGCTCGAGGATCTCACGAAACAAATTGAATCGGGAGAAAAGAAAATTGAGGCAAATGATAAGAAAGTAGAAACATACAACTCCCGGGTTGATCCGATACCGGGGGCACCGCCAATTTTGAAAGGAATGGATTCAAAGAAGTTTGTACAGAAGTCGTTTCCTCCAAGTGCGGCTCCGAAGCCCATTTTAAAGAAATTTCGTATGCCGGAAATCCCTAAGTAAAATCGAATCACCGATCCCAACGAGCATGTCACCTCCTATACATGTGCCATCAAAGGAAACGATTTGGAAGATGATGAGATTGAATTTGTTCTACTGAAGAAGTTTGGAGAAACTCTATCGAAGGGAGCAATTATTTGGTACCATAATCTACCTTCAAATTCCATCGACTCATTCACCATGCTTGCGGATTCTTCCGTAAAATCACATGTCGGGGCAATAAAAGTTGCAACAATAAAATCAGACCTTTTCAAAGTAAAACAGAAGGATAACGAAATGCTTAGGGAGTTCGTGTCTCGGTTCCAAATGGAACGCATGGAGTTACCATCGATCACAGATAATTGGGATGCTCAAGCCCTTACTCAGGGGTTGAATGAACGAAGTTTGATAGCATCACGTCAATAGAAGCAGAACTTGATTGAATATCCGGCGGTAACCTGGGCAGATGTACATAATCGGTACCAGTCAAACATCAAAGAGGATGATCAATTGGGAACTACTTCCGGCTCCATATATCTTAACAGGACTGTAGGCAAAAACCAGAGGGACATCGATAGGGAACCTTAGTCGAACAAAGACCGATATCAGCCTATAACACAGATCGCAGAAACGGCGACACCGGGCACAATTCCATCTGAAATGATCGAAGGGGTGATCGAGGACAGAGCTCTTGGGGACTCATGAGTAAAAGTGGTTTTGACAAGCATGTTGATGCCATAGAGGCACCACGATTATCGGAGTATAACTTCAATATCGACGCATCAGGTATTGTGTTGGCAGTTGGGAGAATCAAAGATACTAGGTGGCCCAGACCCATACAAACTAATCCTTCCCAAAGAAATCACAATCTAATTTGCAAGTATCACGACACGCATGGCCACATAACTGAAGATTGTAGACAACTAAGGGAGGAGGTAGCCCGTCTATTCAACAAGGGGAACCTTCGAGAGTTCCTAAGTGATCGAGCTAAAAACCATTTCAGAGAAAGGGACGGCAACAGGAAAAACGAACAGGAAGAGCCACAGCATGTGATCTATATGATCGTCGGTGGGGTCGATATTCCACAAGGGCCCATGTTCAAACACACTAAAGTGTCAATTACTAGGGAAAACGGACCTGATATTGTGTGCCATAAGGCATCGTATCATTCAACAATGAGGAAGCAGAAGGAATCTCTCAACCCCACAATGACGCTCTGGTAATTTCTATCTTTATAAATAAAATTCAATTTAAGCGTGTTTTAATTTATCCAGGTAGCTCGACAAATGTCATCCGATCGAGGGTCGTGGAGCAGCTCGGCCTGCAAGATCAAATCGTACCCACAACTCGGGTCCTGAATGGTTTCAACATGGCCAGCGAAATAACTAAAGATGAAATCATTCTACCAGTGAACGTAGCTTGAAATATACAAGAAAACAAATTCCATGTAATCGAGGGCGACATGAGGTACAACGCCCTTCTCGAAAGGCCCTGGATTCACAACATGAGGACAGTCCCTTCGACTCTCCACCAAATGTTGAAAATCCCAACGCCGGATGGGGTGAAAACAATATATGGAGAGCAACATGCTGCAAAAGAGATGTTCGTAGTCGATGAGGTAATACCGATATCGGCGCTTTCGACAGCAAAGGGATCGGAGGTCAAAGGAAAACATGAGGTCAAATAGCAACCACAACCACCAGCCTCGACTCAGTCGGAAAAACAAGGAATGGAAGAAGAAGATGACGACTATTGGATCCCTCGATCCTTCATTATTCCCGAAGATTTTGACGCTACCGAATCAACAGTCGAAGAGCTGGAACAGGTTATACTGATTGAGTATCTGCCCAAACGAAAGGTATACCTAGGTACAGGGTTAACCCCCGAACTCAGGAAAAAGCTCGTTAAAATTTTCATTGATAATATGGATTGTTTTGCTTGGTCCCAATTAGATATGACAAGGTTCCAACTGGAGATAACAATACATCGATTGAGTCTGGACCCGAAGTTCAAACCGGTAAAACAAAAGAGAAGGCCCCAGTCCGAGATAAAACATGCATTCATCAAGGACGAGGTAACTAAACTTCTCAAAATATGATCCATTCAGGAATTAAAATATCCCGAATGGTTAGCAAACGTAGTTTTAGTCCCTAAAAGGGGAACAAACTTAGGATGTGCATAGATTATAAAGATTTAAACAAAGCATGTCCTGATGGCGTGATGGCGCCTATCGTGGAACTAGGCTAGTCAACCATCTCATTACTATGCATTTGTTCAATTATGATAATTCAAAATTCAATAATAACAGCAACCATAGCATAAAAATAATTTATTTAAGTCTTAGCGTCCAAATAATAGTCTAACAACTCTAAACAAAACCTTCCAAGACTGGAGTCAATGGTCATGAGCATCTAAGAATAAATAAATCTAACTCTGCTAAAACTATAATATATGTCTCTGAATCAAGTGCTAAAACATAATGAGGAAGGGAAGTGGAGAAGTTGTGGACGTTGGACACCTACCTCGAAATCCCGTGAACCTGCAACTACGAACAAGGACAGCTACTGCTCCAGACGATCACCTGAATCTGTGCACAGAGGCACAAGGAGTCTTTATGAGTATGCCAACTCAGTAGTAATGAAAATAAATCACAGTTTGAGAATTATAAAACACACAGTACAGATACACAATTTCACCAAACCAGTAAAATACCAAGTCACCGTGTAGTATCCATCAAATAATAAGTTCGAAATCAGTTTCCAGAAATCCTTTGAAAATAAGTGTTATATAAGTATATCTCAGTAAAATTCTCAGTAAAAACCAGTTTGAAAGCGAAGTAAATCATAGTTCGAAAACTTAGTAAAATCATCATAAATCTGCCCCTCGGGCCAAAATCATTTCTTGTAACAGTTGCCCCTCAGGCATTCTCTCAATCACTCAGTATCAATCATCACTCAGTATCAGCCCTGCGGGCAATAATCATCACTCAATAGGTATATGCACTCACTGGGGGTGTGTACAGACTCCGGAGGGGCTCCTACAGCCCAAGCGCTATAATAACATAAGTCTTGAAAGCCTCCTCACAATATAGGCCTGAAAGCCTCCCTCATATAAGGCCTGAAAGCCTCATCACAATATAGGCCTGAAAGTCTCCCTCAAATAAGTCCTGAAAGCCTCCTCACAGTATAGGCATGAAAGCCTCACTCAGTCAGACACTCTCAATTTGCCCTTAGGCCATAAATATACTGGGTTCTCGACCCAAAACAGTGTTTTATTTTTCAATAAATAGTATCAAAATACTCTGAGTGTCAAAACAATTTATCAGGAAAAGACTGAGTGTAAGAATCATAACATATCAGTGAGTAAACTATAGTAAACACAACCCCCAAGGGCAAGACAGATCGGCATTAGGCCCCAAACACGGCTTACAACCCAAATCATATCATAATAAAATAATACTAATTAAGCATAGGGTTAAAAGTCATTTTAGCAACTCAATAGTCGCCTAAATAGGAAGATATTTCCAAAGTTTCAACCTTTTCATTTCGAAACCCGTGAAAGGGTGCATAGTCCAAGGTTTCATACCCTCAGGACAGGATTTAAAGACATTACTTACCTCAAAACTAGCCCGGAAACTTTTCCGCAACACACTTGCCTCTCGTATAAACTTTTCGAAGGCTCAAAATCTACCAATTTCAGATTTTTATCATCAATTTATGCTTAAGGAATAAATTCCAATCGAAAAATATCAAATTTAGCTCAAAACCCCGAATTTGGTCAAAACCCGACCCCCGGTCCCGCGTCCCGAAACTCAGAAATTTTTATACAACTGTTCTTCATCATCTCACGAGTCCGTACATATAAAGAACACTAAAATCGAATTTCGTTTGACCCCTCAAATCAATCCCTAAAGGTCTCAAAATCTCAAGCCCTAAACCCGCCTTTTTTTGCAGATTTTCATGAATTAATTGCTGAGATTATATTCTATAATCACCCATAAACGAGTTTTAATGATCAAAACACTTACCTATATGAAGAACACTGATTTCTCTCTTCAAAAATCGCCCCCAAAGCTCTCTGTCCGTACAAAAATGGAGTAAAAAAGGTTTAAGTCGCGGAGGGTTTATTTAAATACTGCCCAGGGGTTTCCGCACCTGCGGCCAAGCTCCCAAACCTACGGTCCCCTAACCGCACCTGCGACCTTCCCCGCGCCTGCAGATCCTTGTCCGCTCCTGCGGGACCGCACCTGCGATCCTTCTTCCGCAGGTGCGGTTACATCCGTAACTAGAAAACCAGCAGCTGCTTGCTGCATTTTTTTCAACTCCGAACTTCCCGTTAACCATCTGAAATCAATCCCGAGCCCCTCGGGACCCCAACCAACATACTAACACGTCACATAACATCATTCAAGTTTAGTTGCACTCTAAAAACATCAAAACACCAAAATTACATCGGATTCAAGCCTAAGAACTTTGAAATTTTCTAAAATCCACCAACGATGCCGAAACTATCCAAAACAACTCCGATTGACCTGAAATTTTGCACACATATCCAAAATGACATTACGAACCTGTTCCAACTATCAGAATTCCATTCCGACCCCGATAGCCTATTTTTCACTGGCGACCGGAAATCGCCAAAAACTAACTTTCGCCAATTCAAGCCTAATTCTACATCGGGCATCACAAAATTATTTTGAACATACTCCTAAGTCCCAAATCACCTAACGATTCTATCTGATCCATAAAATCCACATTCTGAGGTCGTTTACCAATAAGTCAACTCTCTGTTGACTTTTTCCATTTTAAGGTTATATTTAAAGGCTGAATGACTGAACTCTCACTACAACCATTTGATTTCAAGCCTATCAACTCTAACACATCAATAATAGAATAACCAACCTATGACAAGTCAATAACATCAATTATAAACCAGGTTCTACGTAACGACGGACCGAGTCGTTACATTCTCCCCCTCTTAAACAAACGTTCGTCCTCGAACGGGTCTAGAAACATACTTGGAGTCTCAAACAAGTGGGGATATTTTCTCAGCATCTCCCTCTCGGTCTCCCAAGTATCCTCCTCCACTGGCTGACCTACCTTCACTGATGATATATCCTTAGACCTCAACTTTCTGACCTCGCGAGCTAAAATAGCTACTGGCTCAACCTCATATGACATATTACCCTCGAGCTAAACTGTTCTGAAGTCTAACACATGAGACGGGTCACCAACATATTTTATGAGCATCGACACATGAAATACCGGATGAACACTCGATAGACTGGGTGGTAAGGCAAGTCTATAAGCCACCTCTCCAACCTTCTGAAGCACCTCAAAAGGACCAATAAATCGTGGACTTAGCTTCCCTCTCTTTCCGAACCTCATAACACCCTTCATGGGTGATACCTTCAGCAATACCTTGTCACCTTCCATAAATGACACATCCCGGACCTTCCGGTCCGCATAACTCTTCTGTCTAGACTGTGGTGCGAAGTCGCTCATGAATCAACTTGACCTTCTCCAATGCATCCTGAATCAAATCAGTGCCCAATAACTTAGCCTCACCAGGCTTGAACCAACCAACCGGAGATCTACACCTCCTACCATATAAAGCCTCATACGGGGCCATCTGAATACTGGACTGGTAGCTGTTATTATATGCAAACTCCGCTAATGGCAGAAACCGGTCCCATGTACCATCAAAATCAATCACACAAGCCCGTAACATATCCTCCAAAATCTGAATAGTCCGTTCCGACTGCCCGTCGGTCTAAGGATGAAATGCAGTGCTCAACTCTACATTAGTACCAGTACCTCTCTGTACGACCCTCCAGAACTGAGATGTGAACTGAGTACCCCTGTCAGAAATAATATAAACCGGAACTCCATGCAATCGGACAATCTCCTTAATATAAATACTAGCCAATTTCGCTGAAGTATAAAAAGTGCTGACATGAATGAAGTGCGCAGAATTGTTCAATTTATCTATAATTGACGATATGCTAGTCAAGTCCCTGTGCATAGAGGACTATTTAAGACATTTGCAGGAAACTTTCAACATATTGAGAAAATACAATATGAAGCTCAACCCCAAGAAATGTGTCTTCGGGGTCGGTTCGGGAAAGTTCCTTGGCTTTATGGTGTCGAATCGGGCAATCAAAATCAACCCTGATAAAATTAAGGCGATCGAATTTATCACATTCGTGGAAAGAATTAAGGTCGTACAGAGGTTGACAGGGCGAATAGATGCCTTAAGATGGTTCATCTCGAGGTCTTCAGATCGAAGCCATAGGTTCTTCTCGTTGCTCAAAAAGAAGAACAATTTTGCTCGGACCCCGAAATGCCAATAGGCGTTGGAAGAATTGAAGCGGTACCTCTCGAGTCCACCATTGCTTCATACTCAAAAAACGGACGAACAACTCTACTAATACTTAGCATTCTCGGAAGTCGGGGTAAGTGGTATCCTAGTCCGAGAAGAGCAAGGTACGCAATTTCCCGTTTATTATGCAAGTCTAACTTTAGGCGAGGCCGAAACTCGGTACCCACACTTAGAAAAATTGGCGCTTGCTCTAATAAGCGCCTCTAGGAAACTAAAATCATATTTTCAGTGTCATCCAATATCTGTGGTGACCACTTATCCTCTTCGTAATGTTTTGCATAAGCCCAAAATTTCGGCACGATTGGCCAAATGGGACGTCGAACTCAACGGGTATAATATCGAGTATCAACCTCGAATGGCCGTCAAGTCTAATTCTTAGCAAACTTCGTGGCCGACTTCACGCCATCCCTCGTACCCGAGGTCGAAAAGGAACTTTTGTTAAAATCGGGTACATCATCGGGGATGTGGACCCTTTTCATAGACGGCGCTTCCCAGTTGGATGATATTTAACTTGTCACATCTAGGATGAAAGTTGAAATCTGGCTTATTCCTCAAAGTCTTGAAGCTTCTTGTGATATATTCCATTCCTAGAACAAAAAGAAATGGTGATAATGGATCACCCTGTCTTAACCCTCTTCTGGATTTAAATGGCTCCACAGGTCTCCCATTAATGAGTATAGAATAAGATATTGTGCGTACGCACACCATGATCCACTTGACAAACTTCTCTGGCATGCCCAAGTTGTTCAACACTTGCTCTAAGAAATCCCATTCTATAGAATCATATGCCTTTTGCAAGTCCAGTTTCATCATACACCTAGTGAGATTCCCTTCCTCCCATACTCCTTCACTAATTCATGGCTTAATATTATGTTATATGTTATGACTCTTCCAAGAACAAATCCAGACTGACTTTTGTCTACTAGATAATCCATCACCCTTTGCAATCTGTTAGTCAATATTTTTGAGATAATCTTGTATAATACTGTGCAACATGAAATAGGCCTGAAATCCTTGACTGTTAAAGGATGCTGAATCTTAGGGATCAATGTAACAGTTGTTACATTAATAGTCAGATGCATTTCAGCTTTGTTGAAGAACTGAAGCACTGGCTTAGTTATTTCTTGCCCTGTGATACCCCATGACTTCTTGAAAAACTTTGAGTTGAACCCATCACACCCTGGAGCCTTTAGTTCATCTATTCCTTTCAAATCATTCTGAACCTCTTCTATAGTAACATTATCTATTAGTTCCAGTTGTTGCTTCCTATCTAGCACATTGCCCTCCTTCATAATAGGTGGTTGTATGGCTGGTATGCTATCAATTGCTGATCCCAATAGCCCTTTACAGAATCCTATTATTTCCTCTTCTATTGCTTCCTTAGGTTGAATTATTTCTCCATCTGCCTTTTTCAAACTTCAGATCTTATTCTGATTTACTTTATTCGTCATGCTAGCAAAGACGAATGTTGTATTAGAATCACCTAACTTCAGCCATTGGTTCCTGGATTTCTGTTTATAAATACTTTCCTCAATAGTAGTCCATTTCTCTAGTTGTTATTTCAGATCTTTTTCTTCTTCAAACATCTGTGAGGCTGTGTTTGTAGTTCTCATCTGCATTTGTATCTCCTGTAGTTTCTGTCTTGTATTCTTTACCTTCAAATTTATTGCTTGAAATTCTTCTGTGTTCAGCCTCTTTAATGCATATCTAACTTCCTTCAATTTTCCCCAAACCCTTGCCATACTTCCTGTATTTTTTGTTTTATTCCATGCTTCATCCACTACTCCTAAGAAATCCTTGTGCTCAGCTAGACAACTGAAGAATCTAAAAGGCTTTGAAGTCTTATGATCTTCTCCAATCTTAACACATAGAGGAGAATGATCCGAGAATAGAGGATCCATAATCACTGCATCAACTTGTGTCATGGTATTCATCCATTTTGCATTAATGATTTCCCTATCTATTCTTCTAAACACATGTGAATTAGTCCATGTGTAGTCCCTGCCCCCTGTTCTCATTTCACACATACCAGTATCAAATAGGAACTCTTTGAAATCTCTTATTTCATTCTCTTGAATTGAGCTTCCATTAATTCTGCCTTCCACTGCCATTATAGCATTGTAATCTCCCATACACAACCATGGTTTTCTCTGATTATGACTACAGCTTGTTAAGTCCCTCCACAAACTTTTCCTTGCCTCCACTGTATGCAACCCATAGATGGCTGTGAAATCAAATTTTTGCCTTGTGTCCAGTACAACTACCTCTCCATGTATATACTGACTTTTAGCTTCCTTCATATTAAATCTTATTTCTTTTGGATCACATATCACCCATACCCTACCCTTTTCTCCACTATCATAGTTTGCACACCAATCTCATCTAGGAGTAATTTTTTGAATGATTTTCTTTGAGAACTTTTCTTGTACTCTATGCTCTATAATAGCTATAATACTGATACTATGATCTTTGATATACTTCTGCAACTCTTTTTGCTTATACACCTTATTTATTCCTCTAACATTCCAAGTAGCTAATTTCATTTAACTATGGTGGTTGTTATCCCTTCCTTCACTCCTCCCCCATAACTACACTCTCCTCTACTTTCCTTACTTAGTATATTACTAGTGACATTTATACATGATTCAGTAAGAGCATTAAATCCATTACCCACTCTAGTTCACTTGTTGATACAGTTTGAGTTTTCTTTGTGGCTGACTTTCCCCTTGTTTCTTGCCATCCTTCTTTCTCCACAGTTGATGTTTTCTGTATATTATGATCTTTTGTTACTTGTTCTGTATTCCATGTTGCTTCTTGCCCCTTATCAGTTGTGCTTCCTTGATTCCCTTGCTCTTTTGGTTTCCATTCTTGCTTCTGCTTCTATTGCTTATTCATTTGTTGTTGCACTTGTTTAGCTTGACAATTATGTCCCAATTGCAGGCAAGTTCCCATGTACAATGGCTTCCAATCATAAACAACTTGTTGATCAAATTTCCTACCACTCGGATCCTTAACTATTATCCTTGTTGGCAATGATTTTGTAATATTCATTTCCACAAGGATTCTAGCATATATCCTTTCCATCTTTGTTGTACATTCATCCGCATATACTGGAATTCCCCGACCACTCCCTATACGACTCAAGGAATCCAATCCGTAACAATTCAATGGCAAATTTGGTAACTTAACCCACAACGGCAGAGTTTTCAATACCTCTTCATTGAAATCAAAGTCTGTTGTCCATGCCTTGGTGATCACTGGTCTATTTTGTATAGTACTTGGTCCTGAGTACAGAACCTCATTCCTCTCCTCTTCAATTTTGAATTTCACTACGAAAAATCCATCATTATGATAATACACCTTTGGTTTTGAAACAAAGTTCCATTGCGTTGCAATAAACCTCTCAATTGCTCCAATACTTTGTGTATCTCAATTGTTCCAATACTTGGTGTATCTCCAACCCTGTACATAATCATTGTCGTTTTCCACTTCTCTGTTTCCTTTTCAATTTCCTCTTTCTGTAATTCAACAACTTTCTCTCCATTTTGGATTACTGGTGCCACAAACGTTAGTCCCATTCCTCTAGCAGCAAAAGTGTTACTAGCAACCAAATTTGCCCATGATTTATCTTCATTTACTTTCTCACTATTATTTTCAATCGCGATTGGTTGCTTCACGATGTGAATTTCCTCTGCATGTGCTTCTTCTCCCTTTTTATCACCTATGTTGTTCGAAATTTGTACCTCTTTTTGTTGAATTTCAGCTTGTTTACTCAAATTCAGGCTCCTACCGGCACTCGTTGTTGAGATCTCTCCCGTCTTTGGTGTATTCGCAACTAGTTCACGAACTCCTTGAATTGGTGTAGATTTGTTTGAATCATAATCCCTACTCGTTGTTGCTATGAATTCAGCTAGTTGAATTTTCGTTACAGTTTTCTTAGGTCGGCCTCTTCCTCCCATGGATGTTGGCGTATTTTAGTTTTTTCACGCTAAAATGCGCCGAGAGCATTTGAAGAAGGCAAATCTGAAAACTGATAGTGCTTCTTTTGCGTGAGCAGAAAAGGTAGCAACCTTTACCAGTGGAAGAAACATTTATAAATGCATAAAGAGTATAAATATCTTGGCAGTAACTTTAGTATGCATAACAGATTAAAAGAAAACATTAATCTCCAGAGCATATATACTACATTGAATTAACTAGGGTGGTTCAACAATCACATGTAAGCCAAAGAAAGAAAGACTTTTACATACATTAACTACTTAGCATTTTCATAGTACTTTTAACTCCATTATTCTGCAACCAGACAATATGAATTTCATTTCCAGTTTTTTCTCATTCATAAATTTCCAAGCTCAATCACTGGTGTTATTCTTATATAGTTATAAGGCAAGTCTGAGCTTCAGGCAGTTTGTTATGTTAGCGAATTGCAGGTGTTTTGGTAGAATACAGTGCAATTAGATGCTTCTGCAAAGTTGGATAATGTATTACTCATCACCAAGGGAAAGAAGCCTATGAGAGCAATGTGTCAAATATAACTTGTCTATAATTTTCATATTCTGGATCATTCTCCATTGCATTTGTTTCGCAATCTACCAGTCCTGATCAAGACAAGTTCTACAGATTATACAGCAATAGCGCGCCAGGAGCAGCAAGCTTCTAACTCAAGATGGTGGCTGGTCTAGCACTAGCATTAACAAGAACAAAGACAAAAAATGTAACAAAGAAGTGAACTGCTCTATAACTTTGAGAACACAACAGGAAAATTAAGTTTAGCACATCTAAACAGGAACCTGTAATGACTACACATGTAGCTTGTAGAATATCCAGAAACCTTGTATATATATATATATGCACACATACAGCCAACGTAGTGCCCTCTAACATGTGACATGTCACAGTTTTTTAGCTTACTTTTTTAATCGTCAGAAGGTAATTATATTGATTAACCAGCACCTTCTAACCAGAAGGTGCGGTAAAAATATGTACAGCAATGTTAAATATTACAAAGGGGCACTGCTGAATATGTAATGAACTCAAAAAATCTATCATGGCCTCTGTATCATTTGCAATAGCCATGTTATACAAGAAAATATTTGTACTACATGCAAATTACATATTTATTTTTTTGCTTACATATATTCTTGTGCTCCTTTCCTTCCACATAGTTCACCAGATAGAGCCCCATGTCTTCACTCTTGACGTTCCCGTTCCTTTATGTACCAGCATCGCAGTAGCTCCTTAGTTACCCTCGGCATTATCCTGTTAACTCCCACAATGTTTAGTATGAGGTCTCAGATTTGCATGGCAAAATGAGTGTTGCAAGAAAAGGTGATTGCTATTCTCATTTTTCCCCTTCACATAGTGAACATCTGGTACACATATTTCCCTTCACATAGTGAAGCTTAAGCTATAACGAGGATACGGTGTACACTTTCCAATCATTCAAGCTGCGCCTGAAGTTGAAATTCAAGCCCTGATCCGACTGAAATTACGATTTTGTTGTTTCCTGAAATGAGGGAATTTTAGGAATCTCCTTCTCTTCTTTGCTTCTCCAACCCACTCCTACCATCACGCAACCACCTACTTACCCAATGAGGTGTGGTAGTGAGACATAGATTGCTGAAGAAGGCTACAAAAGGTCTATACTGAAATGCCCATAATTTCCATTTATTTTAACCGAATAAAAATTGAATAAGGACACACAACTGAGTATAATTTATTGTGGATAACCAGAACATTTTTGAAAGAGTAGAACATAAGTTGATAATCTGCAAGTCAAATTCTCAACAGCCAAAAATGGAAAAATTGAAGCAAGGACATATAAACTATGTTGCGCGGACTCTCCAAAATGTAGCCGCACCCGTGTCGGATCCTTCAAAAATGCACTACTTTTGGAGGATCCGACAAGGACACATTTTCGGAGAGTCCGAGCAACATAGCATATAGAGAGTTAAAAAGACCAACAAAATTATTCTCTTTGTGGTATCTGACTCTATATTGTGAGGTTGCATGCTAAAGGACTGTTAATTTCATTTTTGGTGTGTGTGTTTGTTTTGTTTTGTTTTTTTTTTTTTTTTTTTTTTTT